>MCJB01023357.1:122500-125000 GCA_002018475.1 Nicotiana obtusifolia | reverse complement strand
TAACAAAGGATCTTTCTTGATCAATCCCTTTGCCTCTCATTCTTCAAGAATAAGGAAGATTCTTTTCAAGTTTGAATTTGTTCATTCAGAATCTGGGTTGTTCTACTTCATATTTATCTAATTTGAATATTTTCCTTTCTTTTTTTTTATATCATTCCTTAAGTCCCATAGGTTTGATCATGTAGAATTTGACCCGTTTTCTCATTGAACAAAAGATGTGAAAAAAATCAGATTGATAAAAGTACCATGTGAAATCTTCGGTTTTTCCCCTTCTTCGATCCCTTTCCCATAGGTTAGGTATAGTGTTTGAATCAATAGAGAACCTTTTCTTCTGTATGAATCGATATTATTCCATTCCAAATCCTTCCCGATACACCCCAAGGAAAATCTCGAATTTGGATCCCAAATTGACGAGTCAATGTGAGCTTATCCATGCGGTTATGCACTCTTTGAATAGGAATCCGTTTTCAGAAAGATCATGAGCTTTTGTACTTTGGTGGGTCTCCGAGATCCTTTCGATGACCTATGTTGAAGGGATATCTATCTAATCTGATCGATTGTGTAATGTAACGACCCAAACTGGAGGGCCATGACTAGCAACCGACCATACTTGCCGAGCACCAACGTACATTTTATCTAACCTTCTTTATTATCCTTTTGGGTTGACGAGATCAATATAAATGGTAGACATGGATCATGGACAACCAACAATAAAATATGATGGCATGAACATACATAACATGGAATGACCAGACAATCAAGAAACAATATATAAGGTACGAGCTACCACGCTACCATGAAAGACTATACAACAAAAACCAGCCAACAAGGCATACCAAACTATACATGAGTCGAAACTTGTCTATGAGCCCCTAAAGGAACATAAGTACTGCAACATAGCCGGAACAGGGTCCCGACATACCCATAATGTCTATAACAAAAATGCATACCCAGACCACGATATGTCCGGAGAAGGGATCTTGCCAACCACCGCTGAACTGGATAGCCTACTGTGGTGGGGGAGCTACACCTGCCTGTCTATCAGGACCTGCAGCACAACATGCAGCGTCCACAAATAAAAGGACGTCAATACGAATAAAGTACTGAGTATGTAAGGCAGGGAACCATAAGTACGAACTGTATTGTAAGCAGGGATAGAGAAAATATAACCTGTAACATCTGGTACCTCTGAGGGCTACTGACATGAAATGCATGATACATATATAATTTACATAAACTTTTAAAACATACTCCTCTGTGGGCATCATCATCATCATATCATCCCCGGCCGTAATAGGCTCGGTAAAAACATACCCGGCCATCATAAGGCTAGGTAGAATCGTACCCGTCCACGTGGAGATCGGTAAAACCCAACTGATTAGTGGTTGCACAATAGGTGCCGCACCCGGCCGACTATAGCGCGGCTCGGTAGATTAAAATAGATACATATATATAATGCATGCTCGACTCATGAAAATACGTTCTAAGCCTTTTGGAGTGACGTAAGGTTGGTATCCTCTGTACACGTTATTAGGACTAACTCTTCACCATGAACCTTATAAGAATCAAGAAGTACCAACAACACTGATAGCATAAGAACAAGAGAAGCAACATCAACATCAATCATTCCATAAGAGGGGAAACAATGTAAGCACTGCTAGCTTCTAATAGTAGAGTTTCTTGGGAAGCTCATTCATTACATTACGCACCATCGAAGTTGTGCAAAAGAAGGAAAGGGATAGCCTCAAATACCTTGTATATAATGCCCCAATCTCAAGCTACGCAACTGTCACAACTCCTTAGTCTACAATAAGAGAAACGATACTATCGTTATCATTTAAGCGTCATAACTATTATGTCTCGACCACAACCTATTTTACGATGAAACGGACAACACCTCCCCTATATATATGACTTCACACGATTCAAAAATATCAACAAACATCCCAAACAACATTAATAATAATCATATTGAGCCTCCCAAAACAGTCCACGCACAAGCTAATCACTTCATACATACGATGGCCACCGTAGTCGTGTCAAATGACCCGGAAATGTTACGAAGAACTATCAGCCCACAACCCTAAATCTATATGGTGTTTCTCCACAACCTTCTTCCTCCAAAACTCCATAAAACAGTAGTAAAACACGTAGCCCAACAGCAACACAAAACAGTCCACAAAACAGTCCGCTACAAGTGAATAACTCGAACTCACGGCTTCCGATCACCGTCCCGTGAGTTCTTACATGTATAGAACGAATTACCATGAATTCACAGGAGAAAAAATGTATGAAAGAGAACAGTAAAAGTATCTTGCTTTTTGGATAACTCATCCCTTTCCTTGGTTCTTCAAACTCTAGGTTTCACCCCCAATTAGAACTTGAAAGAGAGGGAAAATCGATTAGGGTTTGTGTGGGATTTTTAGGGAGGGGTTACAGGGGTTCAATTTGGTTTTGAAGGTCTGAAATAAGGGTGAAATAACTGAGCTTGTAATCCCTT
>MCJB01023357.1:0-117500 GCA_002018475.1 Nicotiana obtusifolia | reverse complement strand
AAAACCATCAGAGCCGTAGCTAAAGCGAGACTTCATAGGGCAATTGTCACTACTTATGGACCCGAACCTGGGTGATATATTTATGACAAGGAAGAAGCTTGGGTGAAACTAAGTGGAGGTTCAAACCAACTGATGTTGAAGAATCATCGGATGAGTTGTGGTTAGGGGTAAAATGCCACTCGAACCTAGAGCTAGCTGGTTCTCCTTGAAATGCATTGAGGCGCAGCAGTTGACTGGACTTCTAGGGGAAAAGCACCGTTTCGGTGCGGGCCGCGAGAGCGGTACTAAATCGAGGAATAATCTGAATACTAGGTATGACCTCAAAATAACAGGGGTCAAGGTCGGCTAGTGAGATGATGAGGGATAAGCTTCATCGTCGAGAGGGAAACAGCCTGGATCACCAACTAAGGCCCCTAAATGATCACTTAGTGATAAAGGAGGTAGCGATGTAGAGATAGCCAGGAGGTTTTCCTAGAAGTAGCCACCATTGAAAGTGTGCGTAATAACTCACTGATCGAGCGCTTTTGCGCCGAAGATGAATGAGGCAAAACAATCTACCGAAGCTGTGGGATGTAAAAATACATCAGTAGGGGAGTGTTCTGCCTTAGAGAGAAGCCTCCGCACGAGCGGTGGTGGACAAAGCGGAAACGAGAATGTCGGCTTGAGTAACGCAAACATTGGTGAGAATCGAATGCCCCGAAAACCTTAGGGTTCCCCCGTAAGGTTCATTCACGCAGGGTGATTTAGGGCCTATGATCAGGCCAAAAGGCATAGTCGATGTACAACAGATGAATATTCATGTACTGCCCTTGTTGGTCCCGAGGGACGGAGGAGGCTAGGTTAGCCGAAAGATGGTTATCGATTCTAGAACGTAAGGTGTCCCTGCTTTGTCAGGGTAAGAAGGGGTAGAGAAAATGCCTCAAACAAATGTTCGAATACCAGGCGCTATGGTGCTGAAGTAACCCATGCCATACTCCCAGGAAAAGCTCGAACGACTTTGAGCGAAAGCGTACCTATACCCGAAACTGACAAATTTGGGTAGGTAGAGAATACCTAGGGGCGCGAGACAACTCTCTCTAAGGCACTCGAAAAAATAGCCCCGTAACTTTGGGAGAAGAGTTGAGGAATGCACTGAGGAGTTGATGGAAATATTTGGCAAAAGAAGGAAACTATGCGGTCTGTTTCGTGAAGGCAGAACTGTTTATGGGCCGCATAATCATAGCAGAGTTGAGCAGGGAGTTTGTTGAATTTTGAAGGCCGTTTTGAGGTCCATTATGCGACATAATAGTTGTTTTGCGGTCCGATTTTCCCGTCGCTGAGTTGGTATGAAGAATTTCATTGGGTGATTCTGCGGCCGCATAGTTGTCTGCGGGCCGTAGATTTGTTGTAGACCTGTCCAGGTCTTCCTAGTTTTTGGGCATCACTTTTGCTGTCCATTATGCAGACCGCATACCTATTTTGCAGTCAGTTATGTGATCGCATACCTGAGTTCAGAGGGTCCATTTTCCTATTTTTATTACCCGACCCCATTTTAATAAATAGACTTTGGGGCTTATTTTGGGGCGATTGTCTTATGAATTTAGAGAGAGGTAAGAGAATTTTAGTGAGAGAAGGAGGAAAGCTAGCATTCTACTCATCCAATCTTGCACCAATATTTAAGAATCAAGAAGCCATTCAGTAGACCATCATCTTCCCGAGTAAGACCTTGTCCTAAAACCTCATGCAATTGTTATAGGTTTCATTAGGTTATGGAGTTGGAATTAGGCCATGCATGTATCAATAGCTTGTAGTATGTAAGGTTAATGAACTAGTTTGGGTAGTTTCTTGTTGAAATTTGTTGAGGGAGGAAGAGATTACAATTGTAAAGCTTTGTATTACATTTTGCATACTAGCTGTTTGACAAAATTCTTAAGAGAGTTACACCATGTGAATCCTTCTAATTATTATCTGATTTTCCCTATCTTCCTATAGATTGTTATTGCTAGAAGTGTTGGGACGTTATAGTAACACAAGGAAAGCTCAAACAAGCTATGTTGGCTAAACTACTCTCTTAGAATCGAATTCCTTAATGTTCCCGTAAGTTTCAAGTATGGTTGGCCCAAGATCCTAATTCCTATGTTCCGAGTTATTCCTGATAAACCTGACTATTACGAATGAGCTTAAGGTTTTGATTGAAAAATATCTTGTCGTTGATAATCTATAAAGATGCTTGAAAATGAAATAAGAGTATTGATGATATAAGGTGTGGCCACCGTGCCAAGAATGAAGGTTATATTTGTGGCTAGTGGTGCCAATGAAATAAGATGATGTTTGAAGATTATGAAATGAGATTTGATTCAATTGTTCCAAAATTATTTCAAAAATAGAATTTCCTAAAAGCTTATGTACTCAAGTCATGCCCATATGTGTCTGTTTTAATTAATGCTATGCTTTGTACGTATTTTCAATGTGTTTTGCGTTCTTACATATTCGCGAGTGAAAATTGAGTATTGCCCTCTTTGGGGAAAAGTATTTCAAGAATAAATGGTGTGCTACTTGTATATGATTTTAACTTGCACTTTGATTGCCAATTATTTTACTCCATTTCTTCGAAAGAAATCTATTGTGTTTATAGCCTTCACTTGTAACACAAATAAAGTGGTAATTTCCGGAATATTATACATGTTGATTTTATGATGATGACCCGTGGAAGGAAAGGTATGAAAGTGTGGAATTTGAAATACGGCCACCGTGCCTTGAATAAAGAATCTCGTGAATAGCCAAAAGAGCCAAGGAAATATTATTGTTTTGATTGGTTAAAAATAGTAATGGAGATTTGTACAATGTTAAAGATGATGAGGTAAATATATTTGGGCTTTTGTTTCCCTTGTGTGTAAACCAAAAATATTTTTGGGAGTATCTTTAGTAAACCGAGGAAGGGTGGGTCATAAGGCCCATACCCGAAACTACACGCGCCGACGTAGGAGTGGATTGTGATTATTCCTCTTATTTAGGATGAGATTATTACCCTTAATTAGGAGCAGATTGAAAATAGTTGTGATTTGGAAACCTCAAACCACATGACATATGTGGGAAAGCGGCCTAGCTGATCGGGTGGTGATCCGACGCTATGTTGCGCACATGGTGGTACTACTCTTGGTAACACCTTTCATTCGTACCACATGTCAAACTACATGTTTGGTGCTAATGATCTCCCAAGCAAAAATATATATTATTTTCTCATTTTGAAAATTATTTTGTTTTAACTAGGCATTTGGATATATGTTGATTGTGACTTGTGGTTTCTATGGTTTTTCCCTTTCTTATATTGGCATTGTATTTTGAAAGAGGAAATTTAGATTTACGTACTAGTACTACTCCATATGGACTAACGTCCCTTTTACCGGGGGCGGCTGCATCTTCAGTGGATGCAGGTGGTTCATCAGCGGGCAGCCTTGGTCCTTATTATCAGTTACTCCCCTATTGAGCATGTTTTGGTGAGCCCTACTCTATTCTGGGCCTGATGTCATTTGATGTTGCACTATGTATTTTGAGGTATAGGCGGGGTCTTGTTGCTGGCATTTCCATACAACTCTTCTATACTACTTAGAGGCTCCGTAGACAGGTTGTGGGTGGTGTTTGATGTGGGGAATTAAACTAGAAATGTTGGTATTTGGAAAACAGGTTTTTCATTATATTATAAACTTGTAATATTTTGGAAATTATGAATGAAGTTGCTAATAGAAATGATATGGGAGTTGTTAATGAAATCCTTTCAGTGTTTGATTAATGGAGTGCATCTCCGCTTTATTCATGGATGAGCTTGGGTAGAAGGGAGTCTAATAGGCTTGCTCGGCCGGGTTCCATCGGTTGAGCGCGGTCGCACTCCCTGAGTTCGGGGCGTGACAGTATTGTTACACAGATAGTTGTACTTGTTATTCTATAGAGCTCATATAATCATTGATACTAGATTCTAGAATGGTATTTCAGATGTATCGCTACATTGCTATCGTTATTTTTCTTGTTCCATTTTTCAGACTATTTCCTCAATGTTATTGGAGTTTATTTGTGTATACTGAATGTTGGCTTGCCTAGCAAGCAGTGTTAGGCATTGTCACAACGTTGGTGGGATTTGGGGTCGTGACAAGTTCGTATCGGAGCACTAGGTTGCTTAGGTCTCACACGTCATGAGCAAGGCTAGTAGAGTCTTGCAGATTGGTAGGGAGACATTTGTACTTATATTCAAGAGGGGTAGTTAGGAAAACTTCAGTTATTTCATTCTCTGTCGTGCAGATTTGTTTATCCTTGAGTCTAAATCTTTACTATTATATTCTCTCACAGATGGTGAGGACACGATCCTCAGGTGCAGCTGAGTAGGTGCCTGTACCCTAGGATAAGGTCGTGATAGGCCAGGGTCAAGGTAGAGGTAGGGGCAGAGCATGCGTCGCAGCTAGAGCCCCTACTTGTGCAGCTACTGTGGAGCTACTAGTAACCCTTAATGAGGATCAGCTTTATGACTATGATAAGCCAGAGGTACGAGCTTAGGATCCCCAGTGCCTATTTGTTTAACCAATTGTTTAGGATGTTATGGTCCGTGTGTTTGGGTTGATTGATAGTTTGGCTCAGGCCGGAGCATTTCTTACTACACCAGCTACTTCCCTGGGGGGGGGGGGATAGCACGTTCCAGGTACCCGTACCCTATAGCAGGTGACCCATGGTTATCAGACTCCTGTAGTGTTACTAGTGGTGGTGGGGGGGGGGGGCTTGAACCTACTATTGTCGCGCAGCTTGACGATAGGCCCGCAATGTCCGATGATGAGCTGAAGAGGTTAGATTAGTTCACTAAGTTAGATCTTCCTCACATCATTGGTATGCGTTAAGAGGATGCTCAGGGATTCTTAGATCGTTGCCATACGATTCTGCTCAATTTGGACTAGTGGAGTCCAATGGAGTTGATTTTAGTGTTTTCCTGATGCATGGGTCAGCCAAGAGGTGGTGGCAGGTTTATGAGATGGGTAGACCATTAGGATCACCTTCTCTTACCTGGGCTCAGTTCTCCAGGGTCTTTTGGGAGCATTCCACATAGCGCATTAGGAGAGAAGATGAATAGGCGGTTTGAGTACCTTCAGTAGGGTCTAATGTTAGTTACTAAGTATGAGATGAGGTTCACATAGTTGTCCCTCATGCAATTGTTTTGGTACACATTGAGGAGTAGAGAGTGAGGAGATTCGTTGATAGACTTCACAATGGTATTCACATTGCTATGGATAGCGAGGTGGATACAAGAACTCCATTTCACCAGTTTGTGAAGATAGCGTGTTGTATTGGGAACATTTGCATTGCAACCAAAGAGATGATGCATGGTTGGGACAAGAGGTCCCGACGTTCAGGGGGTTTAAGTGGTTCCTCATTTGGAGGCCGAGGTCCATTTGGGGGAGGCCAGTCTAGCAGGCCGACTTATCATTCACCACTATTCAATCGAGCGGCTTTTGTGCAGTTCTCATTCGGTGCACTTCTAGCATAGAGTTCTTATGACACTCAATCTGTTCAGAGTTCATTAGTACCCGGTTCTTCTAATGGCTATTCTGGTTCACGCGGTCTGACTTAGGCCCCGTAGTCATTCTCAGTTAGAGGTTACTATGACTGGGGAGAGTTGGAGCATGTCAGGAAGTATTGCCCTCATTTTTCCCAAATGACTAGTACAAATGGGAGGTCAGACTATGGTTCCCACAATGGTCTTGACACCACCCACTCAGCCAGTTCGGAGCAGTGGCCATCCAGGACATGGTCGTCCTAGAGGGGGAGCTCCGTTTATTGGAGGTCAGGACAGATGCTATGCATTTTCAGGGAGGACTGAGGCTGTGTCTTGTGATGCAGCAATTACAGGTATTGTTTTTGTGTGCCACAATGATGCTTTAGTATCATTTGATCCTCGTTCTACTTATTCCTATGTGTCACCATACTTTGCTTCTTGTCTGGATATGCGTAGTTGTTATCTGGATGCTCATGTGTTTGTGTCTACACCTATTGATGATTCTTGTATGGTGGATCGAGTTTGTCGTTCATGTGTAGTCACTATTTGTGATTTTGAGATGAGGGCAGACTTTCTGTTATTAGATATAGTGGATTTTGATGGGATCTTGGGTATGGATTGGTTATATCTCTACCATGTTATTCTTGATTGTCATGCTTAGGTCGTGACGTTGGTGATGCCGGTGTTGCCGAGGTTGGAGTGGACGGATTCTCTTAGTCGAATGCCTAGTAGACTGATCTCGTTCTCGAAGGCTCAACGAATGGTTGAGAAGGGTTGTTTGGCATACTTAGCCTTCATCAGATATGTTAGTGCTGATACTCCTACTATTGAGTCAACTCCAGTAGTGTGGGAGTTTCTGGATGTGTTCCCAATAGACCTACCGGTTGTGCCACCCGATAGGGATATTGATTTTAGTATTGAGTTGGTATTGAACATGCAACCTATCTCTATTCCTCCATATCTTATGGCTCCAATGGAGTAGAAGGAATTGAATGAAATGTTACAAGAGTTGTTGGATAGGGGGTTCAACAGGCTTAATGTTTCACTTTGGAGTGCGCCAGTACTGTTTGTTAAGAAGAAGGACGGGTCTGTGAGGATGTATATTGATTATCGGCAGTTGAACAAGGTGACCATCAAGAACAAGTATCCATTGCCACACATTGATAACTTCTTTGATTAGCTTAAGGGTGTTAGGGTGTTTTCGAAGATTGACTTGAGATCGGGGTATCACCAGTTGAATATTAGGGCTTCGAACATCCCTAAGACTACTTTCCGGACTTGTTATGAGACTTATGAGTTCTTGGTGACGTCATTTTGGTTGATTAATGCCCAGTAGCTTTTGTGCATTTGATGAACAATGTGTTCTAGTCTTATTTGGATTCATTTGTCATCGTGTTCATTGATGATATATTGGTGTATTCTTGTAGTAAGGAGGAGCACGAGCAACATTTTAGGATCGTGATCCAAACTTTGAGGAGAAGAAGATATATGCTATGTTCTCCAAGTGTGAGATTTGGTTAGGCTCGGTGGCATTCTTTGGTCATATGGTATCTTGTGATGGGATCAAGTTTGTCTGGAAGAAGATTTAATGAGTTTAGAGTTGGCCTAGACCTTCTGCTGCTACCAAGATTAGGAGCTTCTTGGGTTTGGCAGGTTATTAATGTTGCTTCATAGAGAGACTTTCATCTATTGCAGCCCCATTGACTATGTTAACTCAGAATGGTGCTATGTTAAGGTTATCGGATGAGTGTGAGGAGAACTTTCAGAATCTCAAGAAAACACTATGGCTCTAGCTTTGATTTCGCCTTTGAGATCGAGATTATATACGGTTTATTATGATACTTAGAGGGTTGACATTGGGTGTTTATTGATGCTGGATGATAGGGTGATTGCCTATGCAACACACCGGTTGAATCCTTATGAGAAGAACTACCTAGTGCATGATTTGGAGTTAGCAACTATTGTATACGTGCTCGAGATTTTGATGCGTTACTTATATGGCGTGTCTTGCGAGGTGTATACGGATGACCGGAGTCTTCGATATCGATTCAAGAAAAAGGATTTGAACTTGAGGTAGGGGAGGTGGTTGGAGTTACTGAAGGACTATGATATCACCATTCTTTATCATATGGGGAAGTGCAATGTGGTAGCAAATTCCTGGAGTAGAAAACGACATAGTATGTGAAGTTTAGAATTTATTCCAGCTAGGAAGAGGCCTTTGGCTATGAATTCAGGCCTTGGCCAACAGGTTCATGAGATTTGATATATCGGAGCCTAACAGGGTCCTTGCTTGTGTTGTATCCTAGTCATCTTTGTTTGAACGCATCGAGGCTCGTCATTATGATGATCCCACTAGCTTGTCCTCGAGGACATTGAGAAACAGAGTGGTGCTAAGGAAGTATCTATTGGTGATGATGATGTATTGTCGCTTCAGGGCCGAATTTGTGATCCTAATGTGGATAGGTTGAGACAGTTGATTTATGAGGAGGCTCATAGTTTGTAGTATTCTATTCATTTAGGTGTTAAGAAGATGTACCGCGATTTGAAGCAGCACTATTGGTGGTGGATAATGAAGAAAGATATTATTGGATATGTTGCTCGGTGTTTGAATTATCAGCAGGTTAAGTATGAGCATTAGAGACCCGGTGGTTTACTTCAGAAGATTGAGATTCCAGAGTGACAGTGGGAACGCATCACTATGGACATTATGGTAGGTTTGCCAAGGACAATTGAGGAGATTTGACGCTACTTGGTTCATTGTGGATAGATTGACCAAGCTTGGAAATTTCATTCCAGTCATGACTTCCTATTATTATCTCGGATCGAGGCACTCAGTTCATATTGCATTTTTGGAGAGCTGTGCAGCAGTTTTGGGCATGCAAGTCAAGTTGAGCACCACATTTCACTCGCAGACAGATGGTAGTCCGATCAAAACATTCAAATTTTGGAGGATATGTTGAGAGCATGTGTCATAGATTTCAGAGGCTAGTGGAATTAGTTTCTACCATTAGCAGAGTTCGGCTACAACAACTACTACCTGTGATGGCCCTGTACGCGACATTATATGGGAGGCAATGTCATTTTCTGGTTGGTTGGTTTGACCCTGGGGAGGCTAGGTTGTTAGGCACTCATCTATTTTGTGATGCTTTGGAGACGTTGAAGTTGATTCAGGAGTGGCTTCATACTGCACAGTCTGGGCAGAAGAGTTATGCTGATAGGAAGGTTCACAATGTAGCATTCATGGAGGCTGAGGGGGTTCTACTTAGAGTTTTGCCTATGAAGCGTGTGATGAGGTTCGGGAAGAAGGGAAAGTTGAGCTCTCGGGATATTGGCCCTTTTGAGGTATTGGAGAGAGTCAGTGAGATGGCCTATAGATTTGCTTTGCCACCCAACTTAACGGGAGTTCATCCGGTGTTTCATGTTTTTATGCTTCAGAAGTATTAGGATGATCCGTCATATGTGTTAGATTTAAGGTCGCCGTAGTTGGACAGGGATTTGACATATGATTTGGCACCAGTGACCATTTTGGATAGGTTGTTTCAGAAGCTGAGGTAGAAGAATATTGCATCGCTGAAGGTTCAATGGAGAGGTCAATCGATCGAGGAGGTAACATAGGAGACAGATCATGATATGTGGAGAAGATATCCTTATCTTCCTGATATCCCAGGTATGATTCTAAACTCATTCGAGAACAAACATTTGTTTAGGAGAGGGAGAATGTATTGACCGGGCCGATTTTTTTGTGTATTTGAGCCTTGTTACCCTATTTGATACTTCCCATATGCTTCTTTGTTGTTTTGTGACTTGTGGGGATGGTTGGTTTTGTTTCGTGGTGGTATTGGAGTGAATTGGACCACATAGTTCCAGGGTTTGAACCTTAAGTTGTAAGAGTTGACCTAGGTTTGATTTTTGCATAACGTATCGTAGAATAATGCTTTCCTAGTTCCAGTAGGTTAGTATGGTGATTTTGAACCTAGGCGTATGGCCGGATTTGGATTTGGAGGTTCCTAGGTTGATTTTGGCCATATTTGGCAAAAGTTGGAAATTTGAAGGTTTATTAGGTTTGACCAGGAGTTAACTTTGTTATTAACATGTTCAAAATGTTGTCCTGGGAGTTAGAATATGTTCATTATGTCATTTGGGACTTGTGTGCAAAATTTGGGGTTATTCTAAGTTGTTTAGACATGGTTCGACACGAGTTTTGGAAGTTGGAAGTTTGATTAGTTCATTAAGCTCGAATTGAGGTGTGATTTGTGGTTTTGATGTTATTTTACAGGATATGCAGCGTCAAGCAGATCCGTGTTATGTTTTGGT
This sequence comes from Nicotiana obtusifolia, assembly GCA_002018475.1. Taxonomy (NCBI): domain Eukaryota; kingdom Viridiplantae; phylum Streptophyta; class Magnoliopsida; order Solanales; family Solanaceae; genus Nicotiana; species Nicotiana obtusifolia. Next base: position 107,674 of record MCJB01023357.1, on the reverse strand, counting down.
ACTGGTTGGTGTGATTAGACGGGGTCCCGAGAGGCTTGGGTGAGATTCGCATGAGTCTCAGATCATTTTGAAGTTTGAAGCCAACCAGGTTCTGGTGTTTTCACACCTACATGGCTTGGTGGAACTCACAAAAGCGAGTCTTTTGTCGCAAAAGAGACGCTGCATAAGTGGCTGTGTGGGTTGCAGAAGCGAAATAGCTAGTCGGGTATATTTTATCAAGGGTTAGCTTCGTTTTATTATATTTTGAGATCGGGAGCACGACTGGAGCGATTTTTGAGACGATTTTCACCATTTGGATTGGGGTAGGTGTTCTTGACTTGGATTTGATTTTATTTCATGACTCCATGTTTGATTTTGGCTTTTGGTTGACGAACTCAAAGGGAGAAATTGGGGGGTTTGTAAGAAAATTTTGGACAGTTATTATTTGGGATTCGATCCCCAATTAGAAGTCTGATTTGGATGAAATATTTATATTTTGACTCGTGTTGTAATGTGTGATTGGGATTTGTGACTTTTGTCTGGTCCGGGGTGCGAGCCAGGGTTGAATTGTTTGGTTGATTTTTAAAAATTGATAAATATTGGAGCTTAATTACTTGGAATCAATTTCTTTAACCGTATTTGATGTTACTGAGTTGCTTTTGCTAGATTTGACCCGTTCGGAGGCCGATTTGGGTGGAAAGGGCATTTTTGAATATTATTCTCACGCTTTGAGGTAAGTTTCCTTCTTAGGCTTGGCTTGATGGTATTTTCCCCATATATTTAGATGCTTGTTATGTGTTGGGGTGATGTACATAAGTGCTAACAAGCGTATTTTACATATACTTTGGTTATTCATGATCCAAGTAGACCTTACGCTATTATGTGCCTTGTTTTGCTATCATTCCTCATGTTACTCTATTTCCCTTGCTTTTATGACTATTTTTACTATTATTCGTGCTCGAAATCATATCTAGGATACATGCGTATCCGTTTGAGATATGATAGGGCTATTTCACTATGTTGAGCTATTAGCCTTGATTTTAGTCATACTTTTTTTAGCGAAGACATTATATTTGCATGTTATATCATCAATGTTGTATACTTCTTACCGGTTATCTCATATGTTGTTGGTTTCCTTAATTGAGTACTACGAATTTTACTGCATTTGTGGCATATTAGTATAATTAGTGCGGTCTATTGTTTTCTTATACTGTGAGATATTGGCATACTGTGATTTTAGAAGATTAATGACTAAACTGGGAACATAGTGCCGTATTGGTATTATTATTGAGGTGACGCATATGCCAAGCCCATATCGGTCTGAGTGGTATTGATATTGAGCTGGCGTGTACACTAAGCCATTTTGGCTGAGTTATGATGATCGTTGACTTTTGATCCGATGAGTGCTTGGGCTACGTCCGCCACTCTGGAGTTTGGTCTTAATCTATGGTCTTTGGGTCGTATGAGTGCAGGCACTTGGTATGTGCTTGCTGTGGGGCTTTATGTCAGGCACCCATACAATGCTGAGAGTATGCTTATTGTCATGCAAGCATAGAGATGTATGTTCCTCATGCTATTTGAACTCTATATCTTGAAATTGATGCTTAGACTAATTTGATTGGAAAGCATGTCTATTTCCTATTAATGTGGATAAGTTGAACTTGTTATTTTTGTGCTGCTTTCCGTTTACCACTATTATTCTGTTGTTTCTGTTATTGTTGACTGTTGGAAGTGAGTGGTGGACCTTGCCAATCTCGCCAGTATCTTCAATCCGAGGTTAGGTTGCTACTTACTGAGTACATGGGGTCGGTTGTACTCATACTACACTCTCCACTTCATGTGCTAATCCATGTGCTACTGATAGAGCTGATTGTTGAGAGTTGCACCATTTTCCGTTGGTGAATTATAGGTACCTCTGTTGTTTCCGCCCGGAGGACTTGGAGTCCCTACCTTTACATTGGTTATTATTTTTTATGTACTTCAGACATTATTGTATCGTTACTCAGACATTTGTACTTATTATTCAATAACGCTCATGTACTCGTTGATACCAGATCCTGGGATGGTATTTTAGACGTATCACGACATTGCTACCGCTATATATCTCATCCGCTTTTGAGACTATTTTCATAATGTTATTGGAGTTTATTTCTGTATATTGAATGTTGGCTTTCCTAGCAAGTAGTGTTAGGCTCTGCTACATTTTTGGTGGGATTTGGGGTTGTGAAACTTACACCATATAAGATGAACAAGACACAAATAAATCTATGTGAGAATCCATGCTACTCTCCACCTTTCACAAAAGTTATGTAAGCAATGATGATGAACGCTTCATTTATGGAGGAGTAGCTAGCAAACTTGATAGAAGCAATTGTTGGCTTGATCAAGTGTAGGCAAAATCAAGACGCTCGAATTGACAAGTTAACAGACAGCGTGGAAGGCTTGATGGAAGGGGAATCCAGTCATGAACCAAGATAAGTCTAGATGCTCAAGACATTGATCCTCCTACAAAAAGAGTAGCACCCGCTGAGAAAATCCTCGTCTCTTTTGAAGGAATGATTCCAATTGACAGACTAAAGGAGCTCATCAAAGGCACTATAAAGAACAAATATGAAGTTGCTCCCAAGTCCACCCTTACATAAATAAAGTTGTACGCCGCAAGGATCGATAGCTAGATAAGCAAAGTGAAAAGTTGCCTCTAAAGAGATGCAAGAAAATGTGTATCCATATTTTTGAACCTAAAAGGCCTATAGGTTCTGAAGAACTCATTGAGCTAAAGCTTACTGAGCTTCAAAAGTTGAAGCAGCCAAATGAAGTTGGAAAAATCAGTGACCCAAATTATTAAAAATACCATTGTCTTGTGGGTCACTCTCTTGAAAAGTGCTTTGTCTTCAAGGACAAAGTTATAGACTTGACTCATGAAAAAACGATCATGCTTGAAGATAAAAAGGTAAGCTGAGCCAAGTTTCCATCACCTTTAGCACAGTCGATTAGATAATTATGAAGTTTTGAAGAATGTAAAGATGAAAACAACTGGAGAATAACAAAATCGAAGTTGATCAACCTGATTATGAAGGTTGGACCTTAGTGATTCACCGTAGATGCCATAAATGAAGTCAACGAATAGAATAAATCAAAAAACCAATAAAGAAAATGATGGTGAAAAGACTAAGGAGACAAAACCTAATTAAGCATCCGAAGAAAGGAAAAGAGCTGGTGCACCACCCTCAAAAGCCATGATATCCAGCCATTTTTGAGGAATTCTTACGAAGTTGGATCCACACGAATATTTTCCATATAGTATTGAGGTCTCTTGGTTCAATGTTGACAAAGGAGAAGAAAAAAGTGAAGACCTATCATAGGCACAATCTTTAGAGTCGGAGAAGCTCACTTAGTCCGTTCCTCAAGAAGTTAATTCTTGAGAAGAAATGCTTATGTTCGAGGGTGATGACCTTCTACTAGGTGACACACCTCATAATCGCCCGTTATACATAGTTGGCTATATTGGCAATGAAATGGTGAATTAGATTTCGATTGATGGAGGATCCTCAGGACACATCTTACCAATTTGCACCATGAAAGAACTTGGAGCTCCCGTGGACGAACTCTTAGACGACCCCTTGATGATTCAAGGATTCAATCAATGAGTGAAAATATCCATATGTTCTATCAAATTGGTGATCAGTACTGGAGACATGCATATGGTTGGCGAAAAGACGTCATACAATGTATTTCTTGATAGACCTCATATACATGAGAATATAGTGGTTCCATATATCTACCATTAATATCTAAAGTATTGCAAGAATAATAGTCCAAAAGAAGGTAGTTGTTGATGACAAGCTATTCACCGAGGCTGAGTCACGCTAGGCCGCTACAAAGTTTTACTTGAAGCAACATATCTTGAAGGAAGTAAAAGCCAATGAAATCACAAAGATCAAAAGTGATGAGCTCTCAACTAAAATAGTTGAGGTGGTAGCTAGTAAAGTCAAAGTGTTTGTTGAGGAAGATCACAGTAGCTCGAAGAAATCTCTTAGGAATTTTGAAATTTGGTTCCTTCTAAAATGAGGCGACAAACGAAACTTGTGGTTTCATATGAGGAGGTACTAAACGCAAAGTCCCACACTATGGTCTATACCAAGGAACATGTTGAAGATTAAAAATGCATGAGCTCTTCATATCACTGTAGAAGACATAAAATATGTTTCATCTTTAATGGAGGTTGAAGAGAAATTGAAGGATATTTATTGGTTTTAGCACATATCTTTAAACAATGGCGATCCTCAAGAAGATAAAGATGCTCCACTAGAACTTAAAGAAGGGGTAAAGGTCACATTTGATGCCTTGAAAGAAGTTAACATTGGCACTGATAAAGAATTGAGGCCCACCTATCTAAGTGTTGTACTAGTAGTTGATGAAGAAAGTGCTTAGGTTGAGCTATTCCAAGAGTATAGATATGTCTTTGCTTGGAGTTATATAGAGATGCCTAGCTAGGAGTGTCAAATGGGCGGGTTGGACTTATTTTCTTTTTGGGGAGGGGGGGAGGGGGGGAGGAGGTTCAAAAAGGGCTGAATAAATAACCTGCCCAAAAGTTACTTGGGCTGAGATGGGCTGGGACATGATAGATAATATTTGGGTCATAACCCAACTCGCCCAACTCTAACTTATATTTAATTAATGTGTATTATTTTCTTGTGAATTGTTTAATTATCAAATATGATTTTTTGTCTTTTGTTATGATCATATATAACATATCAAACAAAAAATAACTTTTTAATGATATTTTAGCAAAGTTACTCATGGCTCAATTCAGGCTAAAAATTAGCCCAACTTTAGATGAGTTGAGATGGTTGCATCAAGATTCACATAATTAAACAAATGGGTGGGTCAATAATCAGCCCAATCTTGGATGGGTTGTGGGTTTAGGCTCAAATTACCACCCTATGCCTTGCTTGGAAGCAAAAGTAGCAGCCATTCATCTTGTAATCAAGAATAACACTCGTATTATTAAGAAAACTCAAAGACGCTTTGTACGTGACTTAGTTCCCTTGATTGTAAATGAAGTTAAAAACTCACTGAAGCTAGCTTATTCGTGCAGTTAATGCCTATTAAGGATTTCAAGTATTACCTCTTTGAGGAAGAAGAATGACGAAATATGTGAAGACTTAGGGATCTTAACAATGCATGTCCTAAGGATACATTTTCACATCCTATCCCGCAGATTATGATTGATTATACTGCTGGTTACGAGGAGATGTCTTTCATGGATAGTTCGTCCGGCTATAACCAAATTCACGTGGCACAACATAATGAAGAACTTACAGCATTTTGCACCCTCAATGCTATTTATGGTGATGCCTTTTGGCTTGAAGAATTCTAGTGCCACATATCAAAGGGCTATGCAGAATATCTTTGATGACCTCCTCCACAAGAATGTCGAATGCTATGTTGAAAATTTCCTGCTGAAGTCCAGAAAGAGAAGCGACCACTTGCAAGAGTTAAGAATGTTGTCCAAGTAACTTAGGAGAAGCCAACTTAAAATGAATCTGTTGAAATGTGCTTTTGGAGTTACTTCTGGAAATTTCATTGGTTTTATTGTCCGGCATCGAGGGATTGAAATTTATCAAGCCAAAATTGAAGAAATTTTTAAGAGGATCGAGCCTCAGTCAATTCATGAATTGAAAAGTAAGCAAAGAAAACTAGATTGTCCTAAGAGATTCATCTGGAATCTATCTAGGAGATACCAATTGTACAGTCGTCTTACAAAAAAGGTTGTTCTTTTCAAGCAGGACCAATCTTGTTGTAATGCCTTTGAGAATATTAAATTATACTTAATGAATCCTTTAGTTTTGGATCCCCTGTACTTAGAAAGTCCTTGATACTCTACAATGCGACAGAAGGAAGTTTGTTTTGGAGCTATTGGCCTAAGAGAATAGTGAAGGTAAAGAGAACTCCATTTATTACTTGAGCAGAATGATGACACCATATGAGCTGAAGTATTTACCAATTAAAAAGTTGTGTTGGGTGCTCGGCTTCTTAATTCAAAAGTTGAAGCACTACATTCAAGCTCATGTTGTGGGCATTGGCTCTAGAGAAAATCCTATCAAGTTTTGTGATGACAAAATCCATTCTCAGCGACCGTCTAGAGAGGTGGTATAATCAATTTCAATAATTCAATATCGTATAATTTCCTCAAAAAACTATCGAAGGACAAGCATTGGCTGTTTTCTTGACTGATTACCTGATACATTATGATTAGAGCTAACTGATGAACTACCTTATAGTGACGCAACAGTTATTGAAGTTCAACCTCCATGGAAGATGTACCTTGATAGTACTACACATCGTGGTAGAGCTAATGTTCGCGTTATATTTTTCACCTCTTAGGGAATGCTTATGTCCTACTCCTTGATGTTGATACAACTCTGCCACAATAATGTGCTAAATATCAAGCATTAATAATTGTATTTGAAACTAAAGTTAACATGAAGCAGCTGCAACTGCAAGTATTTGTTGGCTCTGAATTTTTTATCAATCAACTATTGGAAACTTAAGAGGTCAAGAAACCTAAATTGCGCCGACATCATGATTACGCTAAGAATTTGTTGGGATGCGTTTGTGATTTGACTATTCACCATGTTCCTAGGAAGACAAATACGAAGGCTGATGCTTTATTTTCTCTTGCTTCAACACTGACTCTGCAAGTCAAATGCAATTTGATTGAACTTTTATCTCAAACAAATTGGTATGCATTGTTACACAATCTCTAAATATCATTTTAGTTTTTCGATCATCAATGTTCAAGAACATTGAAATGGATTCAAAGATTAACAACTCTAAATCAATTTACTCTAAGGCTGCTAACTACAAGCTCTATGCTGAAAGTTGTGTTTGGTGCTCGGCTTCTCAATTCAAAAGTTGAAGCACTACAATTCAAGCTCATGTTGTGTGCATTGTCTCTAGAGAAAATCCATGTTTTGTGATGTCAAATCCCTTTCTCAGCGATCGTCTAGAAAGGTGGTATCTCCAATTTCAATAATTCAATATCGTATATTTTTCTCAAAAAACTATGGAAGGACAAGCATTGGCTATTTTCTTGACAGGTTGCCGGATACCTTAAGATCAAAGCTAACTTATGGACTACCTGATAATGACGCAACATTTATTGAAGTTCAACCTCTAAGGAACATCTACCTTGATAGTACTGCACATCGCGGTAGAGCTAATGCTCGTGTAGTATTTTTAACTTCTTAGGAAATGCTTCTGCCCGACTCCTTGATATTGACACAAATCTACTAATGTGCTAAATATCAAGCATTAATAATTGTACTTGAAACTAAAGTTAACAAGAAGCAGCTGCAATTGCAAGTATTTGTTGGCTCCCAATTTGTTATCAATCAACTTTTGGATAGTTAAGAGGTCAAGAAACCTAAATTGCGCCCACATCATGATTATGCTAAACATTTGATGGGATGCGTTTGTGATTTGACTATTCACCATGTTCCTAGGAAGACAAATACGAAGGTCGATGCTTTATTTTATCTTGCATCAGCATTGACTCTGCAAAGTCAAATGTAAGTTGCTATCTGCCAAAAATGGGTAGTACCATCGTCCGATAATGATAAAAGTAAAGAAGATAAACTTGAGCATCTCTTTGCTATTTCTAAAGTTGGAAAGGAAGATTGGTGATAGCCCATGCTACATGAATTATTGGATATTACAAGAAAATCTAAGAAGAAGGACTAAAAGCCGCCCTTTTACTACAAAGATGTTTTATACAAAAGATCATTTTAGGTAGTACTTTTATAAGGTTTAGGGGAAGATGAGGCAGTTCAAGCTTTGGAAGAGCACATTCTGGGGTTTGGGGTTCACATAAATCGAGACGGAAACTCCACATTCACAAAAAAAGATGGGATATTATTTGCAAAAGATGGTAAAATATTGCTTGGATTGTCATTGAAGATGCGATGCTTGACCGTTCTATGCAAATTTTATACATTAGCGAATTGAAATGTTTCTCCCAACTATTATGCCTTGTCCATTTGACGCTTAGGGATTAAATGTTGTTGGACAACTGCCAAATCTTCTGGTGGGCGCTTCCATATATTGGCGGCAACTGATTAGTCTGCATCTTCATACGTTCGAGAAATATCGTGCTTAAGCCCTCGAATAATGGAGAACAATTTAGAGAGACAAATCAAGAGAACAAAGAGAATTTTGCATGTAAAGATTTATCAATACAACTTTTTCTTCTTTTAGTTTGTGATTGCAATTTATTTTTCATACATGAAAATTTTATTTCAAACAAATTGGTATGCAATGTTACAGAATCTCTACATCTCATTTTAATTTTTTGATCATTAAAGTTCAAGAACATCGAAATGGCTTCAAAGATTAATAAATCTATATCAACTTACTCTAAGGTTGCAAATTCAAAGCTCTTTGCTGAAATGTGTGCTTGGTGCTCGGCTTCTCAATTCAAAAGTTTGAAGCACAACATTCAATTGTCTCTAGAGAAAATCCTATCATGTATTGTGATGTCAAATCCCTTTCTCAGCGACGTCTAGAAAGGTGGTATCTCCAATTTCAATAATTCAATATCGTATAATTTCCTCAAAGAACTATGGAAGGACAAGCATTGGCTGTTTTCTTGACTGGTTGCCTGATACCTTATGATCAGAGTTAACTGATGAACTACCTGATAACGACGCAACATTTATTGATGTTCAACTTCTATGGAAGGTCTACCTTGATACTACTGCACATCGCGGTAGAGCTAATGCTCGTGTAGTATTTTTAACTTCTTAGGAAATGCTTCTATCCGACTCCTTGATGTTAACACAACTCTGCGAATGTGCTAAATATCAAGCATTAATAATTGTACTTGAAAATAAAGTTAACAAGAAGCAGCTGCAATTACAAGTATTTGTTGGCTTCCCAATTTGTTATCAATCAACTTTTGAATAGCTAAGAGGTCAAGAAACCTAAATTGTGCCCACATCATGATGGGATTTGTTTGTGATTTGACAATTCACCATGTTCCTAGGAAGACAAATACGAAGGCCAATGCTTTATTTTCTCTTGCTTCAACATTGACTCTGCAAAGTCAAATGCAAGTTACTATCTGCCAAAAATGTGTAGTACCATCGTCAAATAAGGATAAAAGTAAAGAAGATAAACTTGAGCATATCTTTCCTATTTCTAAGGTTTGAAAGGAAGATTGGTGATAGCCCATCCTACTTGAATTATTGGATATTGCAAGAAAATCTAGGAAGAAGGACTAAAATCCATCCCTTTACTACAAAGATGTTTTATACAGAAGATCATTTTAGGTAGTACTCTTTTGAGGTTTAGGGGAAGATGAGGTAGTTCAAGCTTTGGAAGAGCACATTCTGGGGTTTGTGCTTCACGTAAATTTGAACGGAAGCTCCACATTCACAAAAAGAGATGGGATATTATTTGCAAACGATGGCAAAATATTGCTTGGATTGACATCGAAGATGCGATGCTTGACCGTTCTATGAAAATTTTATACATTAGCGAATTGAAGTGTTTCTCCCAACTATTATGCCTTGTCCATTTGATGCTTAGGGATTAGATGTTGTTGGATCACTGCCAAATCTTTTGGTGGGCACTTCCATATCTTCGCTGCAACTGACTAGTCTGCATCTTCCTACGTTCGAGAAATACGGTGCTTAAGCCCTCGAATAACGGAGAACAATTCGGAGAGACGAATCATGGGAACAAAAAGAATATTGCGCATAAATATTTATCAATACAATTTTTTCTTCTTTTAGTTTGTGATTGCAGTTTATTTTTCATACATGAAAATTTTATTTCAAACAAATTGGTATGCATAGTTACCCAATCTCTACAATCTAATTTTAGTTTATCGATCATCGAACTTCAAGAACATCGAAATGGCATCAAAGATTATCATCTCTAAATCAACTTACTCTAAGGCTACTAACTCCAAGCTCTATGCTGAAAGTTGTGTTTGGTGCTTGGCTTCTCAATTCAAAAGATAAAGCACTACATTCAAGCTCATGTTGGGTGCATTGTCTCTAGTGAAAATCCTATCATGTTTTGTGATGTAAAATTCCATTCGCAGCGACCTTCTAGAAAGGTGGTATCTCCAATTTCAATAATTCAAAATCGTATAATTTCCTCAAAAAACTATGGAAGGACAAACATTGGCTGTTTTCTTGACTGGTTACCTGATACCATATGATTAGAGCTAACTGATGAACTACCTGATAATAATGCAACAGTTTTTGAAGTTTAACCTCCATGGAAGATGTACCTTGATGGTACTTCACATCGCGGTAGAGCTAATGCTCGCATAGTATTTTTCACTTCTTAGCAAATGCTTCTGTCTTACTCCTTGATGTTTGACACAACTATGCTATTATAATGTGCTATAATCAAGCATTAATTATTGTACTTGAAACTAAATTTAACATGAAGCAGCTACAATTGCAAGTATTTTTTGGCTCCTAATTTGTTATCAATCAACTTTTGGATAGGTAAGAGGTTAAGAAACCTAAATTGCGCACATATCTTGATTATGCTAAAAAATTGATGGGATGCGTTTGTGATTTGACTATTCACCATGTTCCTGGGAAGCCAAATACGAAGGCTGTTGCTTTAATTTCTCTTGCTTCAACATTGACTTTGCCAAGTCAAATGCAAGTTACTATCTGCCAAAAATGGGTAGTACCATCATCAGATAAGGATAAAAGTAAAGAAGATAAACTTGAGCATCTCTTTGCTATTTCTAAATTTAGAAAGGAAGATTGGTGATAGCCCATCCTACTTGAATTATTGGATATTGCAAGAAAATTCATGAAGAAGGACTAAAATCCGCCCCTTTACTATAAATATGTTTTATACAGAAGATCATTTTAAGTAGTACTCTTATGATGTTTAGGGGAAGATGAAGAAGTCCAAGCTTTGGAAGAGCACATTCCGGGGTAAGTGGTTCACATAAATCTGGACGGAAGCTCCACATTCACAAAAAAAGATGGGATATTATTTGTCAACGATTGTATAAAATCACTTGGATTGCCCTCGAAGATGCGAGGCTTGACCGTTCTATGAAAATTTTATACATTAGCAAAGTGAAGTGTTTCTCCCAACTATTATGTCTTGTCCATTTGATGCTTAGGGATTAGATGTTGTTGGACCACTGCCAAAATCTTCTGGGGGGCACTTCCATATCTTTGCTACAACTGATTAGTCTGCATCTTCCTACGTTTGAGAAATACGCTGCTTAAGCCCTCGAATAACGAAGAACAATTTGGTGAGACGAATCAAGGGAATAAATAGAATTGTGTGCATAAAGATTTATAAATACAATTTGTTTTTCTTCTATTTTGTCATTGCATTTTATTTTTCATACATGAAAAGTTATTTCAAACAAATTGGTACGCATAGTGACAGTCTCTATATCTCATTTTAGGTTTTCGATCATCAAAGTTCAAGAACATCCAAATGGCTTCAAAGATTATCAACTCTAAATCAACTTACTCCAAGGCTGCTAACTCCAAGCTCTATGCGATATAGAAAGCATAATCGGTTTTACATTTGGAGGCCCTGGACTAGTTATAAGGAGCAAAGAAAGATTACTGGAACAACAAGCATTTGATGTGCCATCCATATCAACTCCTATTTTCGAATCTTCATTCTAAAAGGGAGAAAAATCCTCTACAAATCCATCGGAAGGAGGAAGCAATGTTGCTAAACCAAGAACTCTTCTATGAAGGAAGAAGATGATACTACAAGTAATGAATGTTCTCTACTTACACGCATAACGTAAGCTAGACAAAGATCAATCTATGCAACAATCCATATTACTGTCCATTCAACAGTAATTATGAAAGCAATGATGACAAACACTTGACCTGTGGAGGAGCAGCTAGTAAAAAATGACAGAAGCAATTACCGGCTTGACCAAGTGTATGCAAAATCAAGACGCTCGAAGTGACAAGTTAAAAAAATTGTGGAAGGCTGGATGGAAGGGGATTCAATTCATGTACTTGGAAAGAGTCCAGAAACATATGAGAATGATCCTCCCCCAAAATGAGTAGCACCCGCCGAGGAAATCCCAGTCTCTTCTAAAGGGATACTTCCATTTGACTGACTTAAGGATTCATCCGTGGGACTATCAAGAAAAAGTATCAAGTTGCTACCAAGTCCTTCCTTACATGGATAAAGCCTTACACTACAATAATTGGTAGCTTGGAGATGCCTGCTGGCTTCAAACTCAAAACTTTCAATAATTTGATAGACAAGGTAATCCAAACTAGCATGTGGTGCACTTGGTTGAAATATACAACAATGTTGGGACATATGGAGATTACCTCGTAAAATAGTTTATCTACTCACTAATGAGAAAAGCTTTTGCTTGGTATACATACCTCGAGGCTAGACTTATTGATCTGGGATCAACTGGAGAAAAAAAACATCAATCCCTTTTATAGTAGACGTTGTACTATAAGCAAGGAGGAATATATAGACGCTCGTCAATGATTGGATAAAAACGTTATTCACTTTATCAATCTATGGAGGAATGCAAGCCTCAACTGCAAAGATAGGCTAAGTGAAGATTCTATCATCGAGATGTACATCCAAGGCATGCATTAGGGTCTTCGTTATATCTTGCAAGGTATCAAGCCTAGGAAATCTAAAGAACTTGCCACTCATTCCCATGATATGAATATGAGCATGGCCTTTGCTGGAAATAAAAGACTGCTTGTCTACGATCTTCGCAAAGACAAGCAAAAAGCCAGGAATTGGAGCAAATTCGTACCCAAGTCTAAAAGCAATAAAGATATGAATATTAACACATCGTCCGTGAAGTTCACAAAGAAGGTGAGCAAAAAGCAGAATATGAAAACAACTTCTTTGCATGGTAAGTCAAATGGGAAGTCGACTCTAGAAGAGATGCAAGAAAAGGAGTACTCATTTCCAGATTATGATGTGACCAAAATTTTTGAAGCATTCCTTGAACTAATGCTCATTGAGCTCCCTAAGATGAAGTGGCTAAATGAAGCTTGAAAAAAAAATTACCCAAATTAGTACAAATACCATCGCCTTGTGAGTCACCCTCTTGATAAGTGCTTTGTCTTAAAGGAAATGGTTATGGACTTGGATCTTGAAAAGAAGATCATGCTTTAAGATGAGCAGGCAATTGTGAACCAAGCTTCTATCACCTTTTGCTCTTTTGATAGATGAGTCATGCAATTTTGAAGAAACTAAAGATGAGAATTACTGGAGAACAATAAATCGGGAATTGTCTGATGATGAATGTTAGACGATGCCACAATAAAATTCCACAAAAAGAACCAATCGAACAACCTACACAAAAATGATGGTGAAAAGACAAAGAGAATAGAACAAATTAAGCATTTGAAGAAAAGAAAAATGTAGTCAAAAGACACAACATGCAGCGATTTAGGAGGAATTCTTTTGAAGTTGGTTCCGCATGAAGATTTCCCATAATTGTATTGAGGTCTGTTGCTGCAATGTTGATAAAGGAGAAGAAAAAAGTGAAGACCTGCCATCAGCACCTTCTTTAAAATTGAAAAAGCTCAACGAGTCCATTCCTCAAAAAGTTAATGCTTGCAAAGAGATAGTAAAGTTGACGAGTGATGGATTTTACTAGGTGACACTCCTCAGAATCACCCCATTTACAAGGTTTGCTATATGCATGATGAAACGGTAATTCGAATAATTTGTAGTGACCCAATAGGTCATTTTGATCTTTAGCATTTTGGTTGGTGGTTTGAGGCTTTTAGTAGGTTCATATGATGCGTTGTGACTTGTGTGTATGGTGTGTTTTGATTCTCGAGAGGTTAGGAGTTGATTTGGAAGAGTAGGTCTCAATTCTAAAGCTTTATGTTGGAAGAGTTGACCAAGGTTTGACTATTGAGAAAACGACATCGAAATTTGATTATTTCAATAGGTTTGTATGGTGAATTTTTACTTAGCGTATGTTCGGTTTTGAATTTGGATTTTCCTATATGGTTTTGGCCCTATTTGTGGAAAGTTAGATATTTTAAGAATTCGAGAGTTTATAGGTTTGATCGTAAGTTTACTTTGTGTTATTGGACTCCTATTATGGTCTTTAGACCTTGGTTAGTTCACTTAGTTGATTGGGACAAAGTTTGGCTGTGATCCAGAGTATTTTGGTGTGATTCGGATGAGTTCGGCGAAATTGGAATGTTTGAAAGTTAAGAGAATGATCTTGACCTTTGATTCTTGGTTTTGATGTTATTTGTAGTGTTTGGAGCCTTTCGAAATGTTTGGATAATATATTTGGACTTGTTGCTATGATTGGACGGGGTCCAGTGGGGCTCAGGTTTGATTCATGGTAGTTTTGGACCATTTTGGCTAAGTTTACATTTCTAATTTTCTAGTGCATCTGATGAGCTTAGCTATAGCGGATTGAGCTTAATGATTGCGTAAGGTATTTTTGGTTGCTAGAGATTTTTTAAAAATATTCGCGGTATATTTCTAGCCTTTGTAGAGTATTGTGGGAGATATTAATCGCGTTCGCGCACCTCTCTTCATGTTCACAAAGTGTTGAGGAGGTTCAGCGACAAAGGATAGTATTCGCATATGGTCCCGCACGTTTGAGGAGTGGTGAGGCTAGTTGACCTTCCCATTTGCGTGCATTAGGACACATTCGCGAATTAGTGTCAGAGGCAATATGGATTTTTTGAATCACGATAGCGATTATGGGGCTGCGATCACGATGAGTACTACTGGGCAGAGTATATAAGTTGCCATTTTTGGGATTTTACCCATTGTTTCTTATTTTGAGGTCTAGACTTCGAGAAGAGGAGAATTTGAAGAGAAATTTCACTATTACATTGGAGGTAACAAATTTATATTTGGATTAGGTTAAATACATTGATTACCCATGGATTTCTACACCTATAACGTAGAATTTTAAAAGGGAACTTGGGGCTTTTGTCAACACTTTAAGAGAATTTATTATGGGAATTTGAGTACTGAATTGGACTCGATTTTGGAAACGAATTATATTTTTATACTCAATAGGTTATGGGTCATCAAATTTTGGCACGGATGTCGAGCATGAGGGCCCGAGTTGACTTTTGGGAATTTCTTTAAAGATCGAAGCTTAATGGTTTGGGATCGCTTCTTATTGCATTGTTGACCTCCTTGGATGATTTTTGGCTTGCATTTACGTGATTGGAGTGCTAGAGCGAGAATTTGACGTGATTCGAGGTTGAAGACAAGCCCGAATGATGTAAGTATCTTGCCTAGGATTTGATTGAGGGTATTTTCTTGTTGGCTATGATACTTGTGATATGTCGGGGGTAACATATATGCGAGGTGGCGAGCATTATATGTGTTCATCGTGGTTATTCATGATATGGGTAGATCTTACACTATTATATGATTTGTTTTGCTATCATGCTTCTTTGATACCGTTTACCCTCCATCTGTATAACTACTTGAGCTATTATCCATGCTAGAAATCATGCCTGAGCTATCTCCATATCTGTTTGAGACACGATATGGTTATATTTTTCTATGTTGAGCTATTTGCCTTAGTAATCATAATTTTTAGTCATGATATTATATCTGTGTGTTATATCTCTATCTCTGTGCATTTTTTATATGTTATATCACCCGTTGTTAGTGTCCTTGGGTGTGACACAATTTTGAGCTGAGTTGTGGCAGATGGGCATATTCCATGCGGTATATTGATTATGATACTATGAGATTTTGGCATATTGAAACTTCAGCGGATTAATGACTGAACATGGGCCATAAAGTCGGATTTTATTGATTAT
Source organism: Nicotiana obtusifolia (assembly GCA_002018475.1). NCBI lineage: Eukaryota > Viridiplantae > Streptophyta > Magnoliopsida > Solanales > Solanaceae > Nicotiana > Nicotiana obtusifolia. The sequence goes on along the minus strand of MCJB01023357.1, from coordinate 91,868 downwards.
GAGGTGGTTTTTGCGTCAAGTCCCCATGTTGGGCTGAGTGGCATTGGTTGTTAAGTATTGATATTGATGGAGAGGTGACGCTTTCGCCAGACCCCATATTGGGTTAAGTGTTATTGATCATTAACATTGATCCTCAGCACTTGGGGTAGGATCCGCCCCTTCGGAGCCAAGTGATTACCCATTTTACTTTGGGCCCTGTGAGTGCCGGGACACGATATATGCTTAGTGAGGGGCTTATGCAAGGCACCCATACGGTACTGAGTGTGTGTGTATGTTGATTCAGGGGCATTGTGCCAGGCACCATGAGAGTGCTGAGAGTGTAATTCGGGAGAATTGTGCCAGGCACCGTGAATGTGCTAAGAGTATGATTGAGGGGTACTTGTGCCAGGCACTCTGAGTGTGCTGAGATTTTTTACACTTGATGATTAAACTTTATTATTGTTTATTTGTCATGTATATGTGTTATGCTTGTATAGAGTTGTGCTTTACCCATGCTAATTGGTATTTGATGTCTATATTTGATGTTTAGAGCTTGAAATTCATGTCTAAGTGATTTATGTGGAGAAGTTGATGCCCTAATTGATATACCTGAAAAGCATGCCAATTTTTCCTCTTATTGTCTTTGAGTTGAGCCTGTTATGATTTGAGCTGCTTTTTCTTATATATTATTATTTTGATATTATTTTCGTTGTTAGCTGTTGTACGTGAGCATCGGACTTTGCCAACTCTCCACTGCTTTCTTCGAGGTTAAGCTTGATACTTATTGAGTACGTAGGATCAGTCGTGCTCATATTACACTTTGCACTTCCTGGGGTTTAGAATCTGGACAATACATTATTTTGTTTAGAATCTGTGTTTAGTATTCTATAAAGCTCATGTCCTCCGTGACACTAGATTATGGGGTGGATTTTCAGTTGTATTGACTTAACATTATTTATTTATGCTATTCCACTATTTGAGACTATTTCTTATTATCTTTAATGTTTATTTCAGCATATTTGTTGCTTGGCGCCATCACGACTTCGGTGAGTTTTGGGTCGTGACATAGTTATTGGAGTATCCTAAGTGAAAATCTTGTTAATTTTCAGTGTGAAAGAACTTGATATTCTCGTGGATAAACTCTTGGAAAGTCGCATGATGACTCAAGGATTCAATCAAGGGGAAAAGAGAAATAGGTGCTAGTAAATTTGAGATCGCGATTGGAGATATGCAATCAAGTGCATGGCTGAATGTATTAACCCGACCGGTTGTTTCGAGTTTTAGAATCACATTCCCATAGTTGATGCTTTCCGTAGGTTTCTTTGATGTTTTATGACTTGTGGGTAGGGATGGTTTAGTTTTCAAGCGTTTTGGAGTGATTTAGAACACTTAGTTCCTAACTAAAGGCTTGAGGTTGGAAGAGGTGACCAAAGCCAACATTGGTGATTTGAAGGTTCCAATAGGTCCTTATGATGATTTTGGACCTATACGTATGTATGGTTTGGGTCATCGGTGGCCCAAGGTTGATTCAACACTTCTAGTCGAAAGTTGCAATTTTGAACTTAAGAGAATTTTAGATTATGCTTGATACTTTATTTTGACTTTTTTTTGTTGTTGTTAAGAACCTTTAGACAAGTTTGCCTAGGGTATACAAATTTTTTAGGATGATTGGACGGGGTCTTGTGGGGCTCGAGGTGATTTTGAGGAGGTTATAGAGCATATTAAGCTAATTTTGAACTAGTGCATAATTGTGCGTCTCTATGTCGGAACTGAGTCTTGCGATTGGATAGAAGGATTTGGTGAGGGGTGAGTTTTGCTTCAAAATCATGTGGAGGAGGTTTGCCATTGCTTAAGGTTGGAGGCCAGTGCATTCACATTCGCGTGGGAGGAGGTCAAGATAGCGTAGGTGCTAGGCTAGTTGGCCTTTGCAATCGCATGAGCCCAGTCGCGATCGCGATTACGGAATTGGCTCAAGGGGTATATTTTTTCCAGATTTTGGAATTTAGCTAATTTCACTGTTTTTGTGTCTTGGAGAACAGGGAGAGGATATTTTGAAGAGGGATTTCACGCCAATATTGATAGTAAGTAACTTCCTTGAATTTGATCATATATATTTATTTCCTATGGGTTTCTATACCTAAATGAAGCAATCAATGAGTGAATATTGGGATTTTTGTTTAAAAAATAAAAGAGTGCATTTTGAGGTTTTGAACATCGATTTCGACTCAGATTTAGAAAATAATCGCATATTTGGACTCGTGAAGTTACGGGTCAACGAGATCTGACCTTAGACTCGGGTTTCGGCCATATGGGTTCGGGTTCACTTTTTGTTGACTTTCGAGTTTTGATTAAAAATGAAAACTTTATTGTTTGAGATTGGTTTCTATGACTTTACTTGACCTCGTTAAGTATTGTATGGCTGGATTTAGAGCATTTGGAGGTCACATATAGGGGAAAAGACGTGATTGGAGGCTAAAGCTTGTTCGGGAAAAAGGTAAGTGTCTTGCCTAATCTTGATTTGAGGGAAAATACCTCAGGAAATGATGTTGTTTCCTAATTGTAATGTTTTGAGGGAAACATATATGCGAGGTGACTAGCATATATATATGGGTGTCATGGTTTATTCATACTCAGAGTAGAGTTTGGGCTTCTTTATGCCTTGCTTGGTTGTGTATTCTTTTTGACTTATGCTTTACTTGATTGTATGACTACATGAGCCTTTTATTCATGCTAGAAATATGACATCATCTTTGGACATGATGGGCTATTCTTGAGTATTTTGATACACTTGATTTAGCCATAATTGTCATAACACAAAACCCCACCTAGTCATGATGGCATGTCCCGTCATGCTAGGTAAGCCGAACAATGAATAATGCAACTCAAACGAAAGATCTTCAATAAACAATAAATAAGATGGCAAAAAACCATACAACTATCCTAAAGATTGGTAGTATAAGTCATGAGCCACTTAATTTAGATTTACAACGCTGTCCACAAAGAAAATACAACATCTATTTGTATATACAAACAGAAGTACAAATTCTAAACTACCATGAACAAGTGGTAGCTTGTATCTGGAATGCTGGTATAACTTCAACGCTAGGCTTTCTCATCTACTGCAGCTTGGCTCCAAGATCTGCACGTATGATGCATAAGTGTAGTATGAGTACAACCGACCCCATGTACTCAGTAAGTATCAAGGCTAACCTCGGTGAAGTAGTGACAAGGCCTTCAAGTCATAAGATACTTAATTTACTTAACCTGTAGCTCAAAAGCATAAACATGTTGCCAACAGTAGTTCCAAAATCAAAACATGAAGTACATACAAGCCCATCAGTGCATATAGAAAAGATATGACAAGCATCATAACCTAACTACAAATCAGCATATAGACAAGTCAAGCATTTAAATATTAAAAAAGCATTCAACAGCTTCATATAGAGAAGATATGCTTGAAATATCAAATAAACCGTCAACAATTGCATATAGAGAGGATATGCATGAATAAACAAGTCAAGTTACAAGGACTAACATATAGAGAGGATATGTACCGTGATTCATTTCATCAAGTAAATCAGCATATAGAGAAGATATTCATAAAAGGCCTATATCCATTTCGGAGATAGCATATAAAGAAGATATGCAGTAAAATCATGTATGCATCCAAGGAGTTTGCAAATAGAGAAGAGATGTGAAGTCCAACCACTGATATTTTTCATAATTCACATTAACTAGAAACCCGTTGGTTTCTCACAACCTATGTGTACCTCATCAAGCGAGAAACATGAGAAGTCAATCTTACGGAGATTGATCCTTATCCACACGCTGCACGAATAACTCACGTGCCATAATCATTGCAACCACACAGCAAATACCTCGTGCCAAATCAATTTCACATCACAGTCACTGCCTGACAAAGATCTCATGCCAATTGAATATCAATATAAAAAATTCACAACATCTACATTGCAAAAATCTCATGCCATAACATCACTTTATATATGAGAACCATATGTAGGAATGCATGCACATAAATAATAGATAAGCATATATAATGCACATGGACAAATAGATAACCATACATGGGTGTATGCATGTATACAAGGGATAATCCTTAGGTAGGATGTATGCCAATATGTACATATGACAATGGATCCAACATGTAATTAATCGTCAAAATAATCATCATGCCTAATTAAGTATCAAAAGCCAAATAAGAGTTTTTAACGTGGGCAAGGATACTCAAATAGTCATACAATAATTTTAAGGCACAATACAAGAATAAAAAGTACATATGTTGTTCATAATATACGTGTGACAATGTCTCAATCAAGTATAACAACTATCTCAAGAATAATTCATCATGCTCAAAGTAGGGTATCATTAACCTCAACATTTAACTCTAGCATGGCTCATAGTGGTCCTGTGGTCATTCAATCGAATAAACCATTGAACATATAGATCACGCAACCAAACAAGGCATAAAATAATCTAGCATCTACCCCCTAGCATGAATAACCATGGCACATGCATATGCGCTCGTGACCTTGCATATACATCGCCCCTACATGTAGCAACCAATATCGTTATTAGGAAAAATTCCCTCAAAGCAAAGCTAGGCAAGATATTTACCTCATCCGGCCAGTTTTCTACCTCAAATCGCATCAAAACCTAGCTCTTGCACTCCAATCACGTAAATCCAAGCCACACATCATCCAAGAAAGTCAACCAATGCAATAGGAAGTAATCCTAGTTAATAAAGCTTTAATCTTTGGTGAATTTCAAAAAAGTCAACAAAAGTCAACCTAGGCCCGCGTGCCCGAAATCTTAAACCAATACCAAATATCGATTACATAACCCTCTTAACTTGTATGAAAATCTCCTTGAAAAATTACACCTCTCCGTATTTTGCATTCAAAATATGACAGAATGAGATACAATCCGAAGTTCCAATTAATAACCCAGCTGCAGATGTCACCTTAGTGACAAATAGTTAAAAATTGAGAAGTCCACAATTGCAACAAGAAATTTTAAAATGGTGGTTTGCAAATGCAACCAAAAGTTCGCAATTGCAAAGTAGCAGCACCAGAAATCCCAATCTTAACCGAAATGGTCCGAAACCACCCCGAAACTCATCTGGAACCTCCTGGACACAAAGTATGCTTTTCAGTCATAGAACATGCTAAGAACCTGCTCGCACACTCAAAACATCAAAAATAAACCGTCTTGACCAATGTTTATCGCGGACAGAGTCCAAATCCCTAACTTAACTAGTCTCTCAACCAATGACCCAAAACACACTTGAGCCCCTCAGGACCTCGTCCAATCATACCAACAAGTACATATACCTTATTATAACTTGTTCAAAGTCTCAAAACATGAATAACAATATCAAATCAAAGAATGGAAGATTGAATCCATCACTTAACTATTAAACATTCAAACTTCGTCGAATGCATCCGTATCACACTTAAACATTCTGGAGAACAACCAAACTTTGCACACAAGTTCATATCACAAATTAGGACCTGTCCAAGGTCTCAAAACCACAATAAGAGTCTGTAACACCAAAGTCAACTCCCTGTCAAACCTATGAACTCTCTAATCCTTCAAATTGCTAACTTTCGACAAATAAAGCCAAAACCTTCTAGGAACATCTAAATTAAAATCCATACATACGTCAAGGTCCGCACTAACCATACAAACTTGTTGAAACCACCAAATCCCGATTTTGATTTTGTTTACTCAAAAGTCAATCGTAGTCAACTCTTCCAACTTAAAGCTTCCAAATTGAAAATCACTCTATCAAATTAATCTCGAACATTGTGAGCATCAAAACCAACCATATATCAACTTATAATACATCATATGAAGATACTCAATGTCTAAAACCTTCAAACAGAAACTCTAAAACTCAAAATCACTAGACGGGTCGTTATAGTATTAATACTTTATATCATGAAAACACATCAGTATCTTTATTTATTATGTCCTTGTGCATCTTGTTGGTTATATTTTGAGCATGTGCATACATCCTTGGATTTTAATATCTTGATAAAGATCAATATAAATATTCCACTTTGGGTCAATAAGCAATATGGTATTGTTATGGCACGATGGTTTATGCCGATCCGTGATTGTGTTATCCATATGATGTGGCACAATTAGTTTCTGTACAGCGTGTGGATACTGATCCATCTCCCTAGGATCTCCCTGCCATGTTTCTCTTTTAATGGTATACACACTGAGTTTATGAGACATGGATGAGTGTTTGACTATGAATTTATGGTGTATTGATATAATGGTATTGGTTGATGAGTTGCATGTAAAGGTGAAAGGTTTGATTACTTAAGTGAGTATTTTATATCATGTCATGCATTCTATATGCTTTCTATTCATATAATCTATATATGCTACTCGATGCCTCTATTACATGCATTGGATTTGATACGCGAGATAGGATGTTTCATCTTAAATCTCTATTTCATGGTACATTTTCCTGCTGTACCGTATTTTTTTCCATTGCATTGCTGTTTATATGCATGACTTGTGCATGTATTCTTGTTAGAGAGTATCACATGACTTCAACCTCACCACTAAGTCACCGAGATTAGTCTTGATACTTACGGAGTACATATTGTCTTTTTACTTATACTACACTTCTGTATATTTTAATGTAGATCTTGGTGTTGGCCCTAGAGGTACACAGATGGAGCCTTGGAGCATGATTGGAGACTTCCTAGTGAGCTACTACTCTTGGATTCATAGCTTATGGAGTCCCCTTTTATCTTACTTACAGTTTTCTTATTATAATATGTACTTCTGTATTATGAGACTTAGTTGTATTTCATCTTAGTAGCTCATGACTTCGTACTACCAGGTTTTGGGGAGCTTGTTGTAATATTTACTGCTTTTGGGGTAATATTGTGAGACTTAGTATGTTTTGCTGATATTATGACAGAAGTTTATCTTGTATTTTACTTGTTTTGGTGATTTTGGATATGAGCTTACCTAGAGGGATGGGATTAGGTGTCACCACGACCATTGGTTGGATTTGTGTCATGACAAAGCTGGTATTATAGCTCTAGGTTCATAGGTTTTACGGGTCATGGGCATGTCTAGTAGTGTCTTGGAAATCAGTATTGAGGCATCTATACTTATGTTCGAGAAACTATGGGACATTACGGAAACATCACTTTCTTTATTTCTCTATCGTGCGACTTTGTTACATCCTAAAATTTGAGTCTTTACTATTCTATTCTCTCACAGATGGTGAGCACACATGCATCAGCAATCGCTTAGAAGAAGCCAGTACCCTAATCCGGAGCTGGGAGATGCAGAGGTTGGGGTAGGGCTTTAGCTGAGGCCAGAGCATGTACGACAGAACCCACAGAGTGAACCACCTTCAACTACTAGTGCTCATGATAGAGTCGCTTCCGAGGAGCCACCTATAGCTCCAATAGGGTACCAGGTTTAATCAGAACCAACTTAAATTTTCGATGGTTGCATTGGTACGCAAGTGTTTTAGGACACCATGGTCTTGATTCTAAGCTACTTCAAGTGTTTGGCATAGGCCGAGATGATTCCTGCAGTCCCAACTACTTCTCAGGCTGGAGGAGGAGTCAAGACCACATCTACTCACACTCTAGAGCAGGCCACTACTATATTTTAAATCCCGAGAGTTCCAGATCATCCACCAGTTGTGTTACCTCAGCCTATTGCTGCAGTTAGGATAGAGTTTAGGCCTATTATATATGTTGATGATAAGAGGAGGATGGATCAATTCTATAAGTTAGATCCTCCATGTGTTTAATGGTGATCTCACAATGGATTGTCAATATTTCTTGGATAGGTGTGCTGAGATTTTGCGCAATTTGGATCTTGTGGAGTCTAATGTAGTTATTTCACTACTTTTCAGTTGAGAGAGCTAGCCAAGAGGTGGTGGCAAACATATGAGAAGATCAGGTCAATAGGGTTACCTTTTACTTGAACTCAAGTTTTGGACACTCTTTCGATAGAAGTTCATCCCACTCACTAAGAGAGATGAGTTGCGTAGTCAATTTGAGCACTTGCAACAGGACGTAGTAAGTATGAGATGAGGTTCGCAGAGTTGTAACATAATGTGTCTTTTTTGATTCGCTTTGAGAAGGAGAATGTATAGAGAGTTATTGAGGGTCTCAATTACGGTATCAAGTATGGGATCGCACGAGAGGTTTAGACTGAGACTAGCTTCCTCCAGGTTAGAGGGTATCTGCAGGCAAGAAATAAAGGAGAGAGATGCCAAGAAGCCTTGCGGGACTGGAAGATTTAGTGGTGACTAATTTGGAGGCAAGGGCTAATATGGTAGAAGCCATTATAGTAGACCAGTTCGGACAGCACTCCAAACTTCTTGCAACACTACAGTTAGCCATAGGTTTTAGAGTGCTCGTTAAGGTTTCAGGTGCACACTGATAATCGTAATCTTTAGCATTTGTTCAAGTAGAAGGATCTAAATTTGAGGCAGCGTAGGTGGCTAAAGCTTCTTAATGACTATTATATCTCTATTTTGTATCATCCAGGTAAGGGTAATATAGTTAAGGATGCCTTGAGTAGTAAAGCAGAGAGTTTGGGTGATTTGGCATTCATTCCAGCTGAGGGGAGACCTTTGGCTATGGATGTTCAAGCCTTGGCCTGTAGACTTATGAGGAGGGACATTTTTTAGCCTAGTAGAAATCTTTTTTCTTCTTAGTCCTCCTTGTTTGAGCGCATTAAGGCTCACCAGTATGATGATCCCTATTTACAAGTGCTTAAGGACATGGTGCAATGAGGTGGTGCTAAGGAAGTGGTGTTTAAATATGATGGCATTATGTGACACCAGAGTCATCCTTGTGTTCCTAAATCTTAATGGTTTGAAGGAGTTGATACTTTAGAAGGCTTATATTTCATAGTATTTTATTGGTCCGGTTGATACAAAGATGTATCATGATTTGAAGAAACAATATTGGTGGCAGAGCTTGAAGAAGGATATCGTCTGTCATGTTTCTTGTTGTTTGAATTGTCGACAAGTTAAGTATGAATATCAGTAAACAAGTGGTTTGATTATGGTTAATACCAGAGTGCAAGTGGGAGTGTATCAATGTGGACTTTGAGGTAGGTTTACCATGTACCTTGAGGAAGTTTGATGCTATTTGGATCATTATAGTAGGTTGGCCAAGTTCATGCACTTTAATCAGGTGCTGACTAGTTATAATTCGGGGAAGTTAGCCCAGATTTACATCCGAGAGGTAGTACAGGCATGGAGTGCCTATTTCTCTCATTTCAGACTATGTCACTCAATTCACATCTCAGTTTTGGAGAATAGTACAATGGGAGTTGGGTATGCAAGTTGAGAATAGCATAGATTTTTTCAACTGTGGACAGATGTTCAGTTAGAGTGTACTATTTAGATTCTTGAGGACATGTTGAGAGCTTATGTGATTGAATTTGGAGGCCATTGGGATCAATTCTTGCCTTAGGTGGAGTTTGCTTACAATAACCATTATCAGTCCAGTCCGATTTTGACAAAAAGGAATAGTCATCAATCTAGTATTAGATGGCTCTGTATGAGGCCTTGTATGGTAGACGATGTCGTTCTCCAATTGGTTGGTTTGAGCCTAGTGAGTTTAGGTTGTGGGGGTATAGATTTGGTTTGTGATGCTTTGTAGAAGGTGATGTTGATTCAGGAATGACTTTAGACAACACATAGTGGGCAAAAAGGTTATGCAGACGAAAAGGTTCGTGATATGGTATTTATGGAGATTGAGAAGGTACTTTTGAAACACAAAGGTTGTGATGAGGTATGGGAAAAAGGGAACATAACGTTTGAGGATTATCAGACCATTTACAGTGTTGAAGAGAGTGGGAGAGGCCGCTTATAGGCTTGCATTGCCTCCCAGCGTAGCAGGGTCATTTTTGGTATTTCACATTTGTATGCTTCGGAAGTATGATAAAGATAAGTCGCATGTTATAGAATTTAGCACGGTGCAGCTTAATGAGAATTCACTTATGAAGAAGCTCCGTAAGTTGAGGTCTAAAGAGATCGATTTGGTGAAGGTTCTTTAGAAAGGGCACTCGAGTGAGAAGGCTTGTGAGGCCAAGTTAGAGATGTAAAGCAGATATCCACATCTTTTAAGAAGTTTAAGTATATTTCTAAACTCATTTGAGGATGAACATTTTTTTTAAGAGGTGAATAATGTAACGACCAGACCGATCATTTTGAGTTATAGAATGGCATTGCCCTATTTGATGCTTTCTGTAGGTTTCTTCAATGTTTTATGACATGCGGGCAAGGATGGTCCAATTCCCAAGGAATTCGAGTGTGATTTAGAATATTTAGTTCCTACCAAAGGGTTAAGGTTGGAAGACTCAACCAAAGTAAACATTGCGGGTAAACGGCCCTGCATTGATGATTTGAAAGTTCCAATAGGTTTTTATGATAATATTGGATTTGTACGTCACTTTGGGTGTAGAGTGGCCCGAGGTTGATTCAACACTTCTAGTTGAAAGTTACAATTTTGAATTTAAGAGAACTTGAGATTTTTGGTTTGATACTTGATTCTTGGGTTTGATGTTGTTATTGGTTTTTCGAGCCTTTAGAGAAGTTTGCTAGGGCATACAAAAATATTAGGATGATAGGATGGGGTTCAGAGGTGATTAGGTGAGTTTCAGTATGGTTTCAAAGCATTTTGAGCTACATTTGAACGGGTAGTTTCCAGGTGCTCAGCAGTGCACCCAATCGTGAAGCTGAGTTTCGTGATCACGAGAAAGAATTTGGCCCGGGGGGGGGTGTGATTTGTGCTTCACAATTACGTGAAGGAGGTTCGCGATAGCATAGGGTTGGAGGCTGGTGCATCGCATTCATGTGGTAGGAGGTTGAGTTCGCGATCACGTAGGAACCAGGCACGTTGGCCTTAGCAATCGTTTGAGCCCAGTCGCAATCACGATTAAGGAATTTTCTCTAGGAGTATATTTTATCTAGATTTCGAGTTTAGTTCATTTTTGCTGTTTTTGAGTTTTTTAGATTGTGAAGGGGAGATTTTGAAGAGGGATTTCACCCCAAGCTATAGGTTACGTAATTCTTACTTTGATTTGATCATATATCTTGATTTCCCATGGATTTCTACGCCTTATATATGGAATCAAAGAGTGAAGTTTGGGATTTTTGTCTAAAACTTAAGATAGTGTACTTTCGGATATTAAAGTCTAATTTGGACTCGAATTTGGGAAATAATCACATATTTAGACTTATGGGGCTATGGGTCAATGGTATTTGACCATAGACTCGGGGTTCAGCCATGTAGGCCCGGGTCGACTTTTTGTTGACTTTTGAGATTTGATTAAAGATTGAATCTTTATTGTCTGGAATTGGTTTCTATGGCTTTATTTGATCTCGTTAAGCATTATTTGGCTATATTTAGAGAATTTAGAGGTCATGGATATAGGGAAAGACGTGATTGGAAGCTAAAGTCTGTTGGGGGAAAAAGGTTATACATTAGCAAATGACCTTGTTTGCTAATTGTAATGTGTTGGGTGGAACATATATGCGAGGTGACGAGTGTTTACGTTGATGTCATGGTTTATTCATGCTCGAGGTAGAATTTAGACTTCTTTATGCCTTGTTTGTTGTGTGTTCTTTTTTATATGCTTTACTTTATTGTATGACTATGTGAGCATATTTGCTCATGCTAGATATATGACATCTTATTTGGGTATGGTGGTCTATTCTTGATACTGTTGACATATTTCATTTAGCCATAGTCACACTTTATATCATGAAAAAGATTCACATCTTTATTTATTATGTCATTGTGCATCTTGTTGGTTATTTCCTGATCATATGTATACATCATTGGATATGTAGATCTTGATACAAATAGATATGATTATGAAATATTGGGACATTATGAGCAGATAGGTATTGTTATGTACCGAGGGTTTATGTCGTGCGGTAATTGTGATACTGACATATTATGGCACGATGAGTTTTCGCGTCGTATGTTGATAAAGGAACCATCCCTATAGGGTTGCCTTCTAATTTTTCTCTCTTACTGAGGTACAGGCAGAGTTTTGAGACAATGATGAATGTCAGATTGTGACGGTATTAATGATGATGGTATTGGTTGATGAGTTGGGCATAAAGATGGAGTTTTGATTGCTTAAGTTAACCCTTTATGTCATATCATGCATTATATATGCTTCCTGTACATATCATCTGAATATGCTACTTTATGCCTCTGTTACACGCATTGGTTTGATGGGAGAGATAGGATGATTCATGTTTAAATCTCTATTTCATGGTGCATTCTCATGTGGTACAATATCTCTTTCCATTGCCTTGCTATGTATATGCATGAACTGTAAACGTATATTTGTTTGTGAGTATCATATGACATGAAAATCGCCACTACTTCACCGAGGTTAGTCTTGATACTTACTAAGTACAAGTTGTCTTCTGACTCATACAACAATTCTACATATTTTTGTGCAGATCCTGGTGTTGGTCCTAGCGGTACTCAGGAGGGAGCCCGACAGCTTAATTGGAGACATCGTCGTGAGTTGCTGCTCTTGGATTCACAGCTTATGGAGTCCCCGACCTTACTTTCAACTTACTTATTCCATATACTACTTTTGTAATATGAGATTTAGTTGTATTTCATTTTGATCTCTCATGACTTTGTACTACCGAGTTTTGGGAGCTTGTTGTAGTGTTTTCCGCTTTTGTGTTGATGTTGTGAGACTTATTATGTTTTATTTATATCATGTCAACAATTTATCATATTTTTGACTTGTTTTAGTGGATTTTGGATGTTGGCTTTTCCAATGGGTTAGGGTTAGGTGCCATCACGATCATTTACGGGATTTTGATCATGACATTGTATCTGATCAACACAAAGACTTCAAACAACATCTTGCTCGACATGAGCAGGATACATGAGAATAGAGTGGTTCAATATACCTACCCTCAATGGTTGAAGTATTACGAGGATGGGATCTAAAAGGAGATAGTTGCTAATGAAGAGCCATTCAGAGAGGATGAGTCACACTTCGCCAATGCAAAGTTCTACTTGAAGAACCATATCATGAAGGAATTAAAGCTAATAAAGTCACAAAGAACAAAAGTGATGAGCTCGCGACTAAAAGAGTTGAGGTGGAAGCTGGTAACGTAAAAGATATTATTGAGGAAGCTCACCCTAGCTTAAATAAATCTCATCAAGGAAAAATTGTATCATTTGGCTAGAAGGTAACTCATGTCCTTCTTACGTCCCAAAGACAATGATAAAAAGAAGGTCAAGCATCTGATCTCCAAATTAATATGGAAAAAAGGTTAACACTTCCCAACAAACGGATTGAGTTGCGAGAGTTGTCTTCAGAGCTACTTGTAAAGTTTATGGCCCAGAATCCACCGCTAAATGTGGCACTACCTTCAAAACATAGAATGAAGGATTTGATCGAAATGCTTACAAGTTATTTGTAAAGGATGGATTCAATCACAGCGAGCCATTGAATTTAGGAAAACTCCCATCATAAGTTATCTTTATGCAATCATGTGATGGTTTGGGATACCACCACCTCCACCAATTTGAATTTCCATAAAAAGAGCAAGCAACTACTATATCACTGTGGAATATGAATAAGCTGCTTCTTACAAGCCTTCTATCTTTGATCGACATGGATAATAAACTGTGAGAACTTTTGTATTTGAGAGGTTAGGGCCATCGAAAAGGAAGAAAAAGTTTCAAAAGAATTGACGAAGCATGCGAACACCCGCTTTACCTAGAAACCAGAAGATCTCTAGGAATTCCCAAAGTTTGTTTCCTTCTAGAATAAGGCAAAAAACAACAGTTCTGGTCTCGTAAGAGGAGGTACTAATAGAAAAGTCACATGTTGTGGTCTATACCAAGGAATATGATTGTCACGACCCAAAATCCCAACCCGGTCGTGATGGCGCCTCTCATGAAGACAAGGCCAGCCAATCCAAACTAACTTCATTTCTAACAGTTAAATAATACGAAAATAATATAGGTACAGTTTAATAACAGTAAATTGCAGAAAAATATAGTAAACCATCCCGACTACAACCCTCAGATCGGGGTGTCACAAAGTCATGAGCCACTAATGAAATCCTAATAACAAAATAACTATTACAATATCTTTGGCACAATTGTTTGAAGAAAGTAGAAACAACAAAATAAAAGAGATACGGGGCTGCGGACGCCAATACCTACCTCATAACCTCCGAATCACCGCCCTGGCAGTAGTAGTCAATGCCTCGGAGCGGAACCGTTAGCGCCTGAATCTGCACACATGGTGCAGGGAGTAATGTGAGTACTTCCAACTCAGTGAGTAATACACATAAATAATGACTAAAAGTAAAAAAACACATAATGCACAAGGCAATCCATATTGAAGTAATGAAACATCAGTGAAATAGTAAACCAGTGTAAATTCAAGTAGAAACTCCTTTCAACAGGTAAAATATGTGCATCCTTCAAGTAAATAATGTGAAGTAAAAGAAATAAGCACTTTAAAATTTCCCCTCGGGCTCAGAGTCATCTAAAAACACGCCCCTCGGGCAATATTATTTAAAATAGAAAAATCTTTCAACTTCGGTTACGAGTTGTCATTGTTACTAACTATAACCTACAGTTGTCATTGTTACCAACTGTATTATCTCTGGTTACCGGTTGTCATTGTTACCAACCGTAACCTACAGTTGTCATTGTTACCAACAGTATCATCTACCCATCCCCGGTTATCAATTGTCATTGTTACCAACTGTAACCTACAGTTGTCATTGTTACCAACTGCAATTATCATAATGGGTACCCTGCACTCACTGTGGGTGATTCAGACTCCGGGAGAGGCTTCTTATGGCCCAAGCGCTATATCATATCTCGTGGCGGCGTGCCACCCGATCCATTTCAAAATCATTTGAAAACATCATTTGGTTTTCAAAACTGAGTTCAAATAATGATTCAAATCATTAACAAATACCCCCGAAGGGTTTACATAACCGGCGTGAAGCCCAAATATGATTTCAATAAACAGTGATAAATTACCCCTGAAGGGTTCACATAACCGGCGGGAAGCCCAAATATGGCCGGAAGCCTAAATCTTTATATAATCAGTTCCAATCAAATTGGTAGTAAAAATCATCAATCGGGACGGACCAAGTCACAATCCCCAGTAGTAAACAACCCCACGCCCATCATCGAGCGTATGCCTTACTTCAATATAGCACTACGATGTGCTATCCGGGGTTTCAAACCCTCAGAGCATCATTTACAGTCAATGCTCACCTCAAACCGGCCAAATCCTTAGCCCGCGATGCCTTTGCCCTTTGAATTGGCCTCCACGTGCGTCGAATCTATCCAAATTCAGAACAATTACGTCACAATATGTTGAGGGAATAAAACCCAAGCAAAAACAATCGAATTTACTAAGAAATCCCGAAATTAGCAAAACCCGAGCCCCGGACCCACTTCTCAAAATTCATAAATTATCACTCCGACGGGTTCCTTATCTCCTCACGAGTTCAACCATATAAAATTTGTCGAATTCCGACACCGGATCGTCCTCTAACCCTCACACCTAAGCCTTAGGGTTTTCCATAATTTTTCCAACTTAAATTACCAATTAATTGATAAAAATAGTGATAAACTGAGGTAATTCCTCCAAAATTGAGTTAGGAATACCTATCCCGATGTTTCTCTTGGAAACCCTCCAAGAATTGCTTCAAAACTTGTTTCAATCCGAGTTCTATGGCCCCAAGTATGTTTAACATGACAAAAACTCTTCCTCTAAGAATTTGTCCATGAAAATCTCCTTTGGACATAGTTTTGAGGTTGATTTATGGTGATTCTATGGTGTTTGGAGGTGTTCCTCTTCGTGGGTAATGAAAATGGGTCTTATAGAACAAGATGGGCATTGGGTTCTACTTAAAAGTATCAAAAATCGGGTTAAAACACCCTTGTCAGGTCGAAAATGCGATCCTCTATGCCAAATATGCGGTCCGCATTTCACCTTTGCGGTTTGCATTTTTGGTCGCAGATCTCGCCCCAAGTTCTGTCTCAGTTTGCGACATTCTGTGTCAAAATGCGGTCAGATCTGCGATCGCAGATCTGACATTTCAGCAGATTTTTCCCTCGACGCGAAAATAGGCATAACTTTCTCATACGATGTCCGAATTGGACGATTCTTTTTGCTATGGCTCCGAAATTTCGATAAGGATCTAATGATTCAATTAAAACTTAATTTGGAGTCCATTTGCATAATATTATACCTCTTATTCTTGAAGATACGACATCGGCACATTCTTGAAATGCCAAAGTTAAACTCCATCAACCATCCAAAATCCATTCGAGACCCTAGGGACTTCAACCAAACACTCCAACATGGCCCATAACATTATTAAAACTTGTTCCAACCTTCGGAACGTTCAAATCAACATCATAACATCAAATTCGCATCGGATTCAAGCCTAAGGATCTCAAAATCTTATAAATCGCTCTTTTGATCTAAACCCGACCAAACCACGTCCGAATGACCTGAAATTTTGCACACAAGTCATAAATCACATATCGAAGCTACAGCAACTTTCGGAATTCCATTCCGACCCTCGGATCAAAATCTCGCCTATCAACTGGAAATCGCCAAAATTCTAACTTCACCAATTCAAGCCTAATTCTACACGGAACCTCCAAAACTAATTACGATCGCTCTCCTAAGTCATAAATCCTCTCCCGGAACTAACCGGATCATCGGAATTCACATCCGAGCCTTCTAACTCATAAGTCAACATACAGTTGACTTTTACAACTTAAGCCTCCTTGAAAGAGACTAAGTGTCTCATTTCTTACCGATTTCACTCCGAATGCAACTTACTCAATTAAATTACCTAAAACACTGATAACAAGGCATAATGATACAGATATTGGGGAAGACAGAGCAGTAACCCATGAGACGATTTACCGGGTCGTCACATTCTCCCCTTCTTAAACAAACGTTCGTCCTCGAACAGGTTAAGAGACATACCTGAAGTTCCAAATAGGTGAGGATATCTGCTCTACATCTGCCGCTCTGTTTCCCAAGTAGCCTCTTCCACAGCCCCACCTCTCCATTGGACATTCACTGAAGCTATCTCCTTGGACATCAACTTCCGAACCTGACGGTCGAAAATTGCCACTGGCTCCACCTCATATTTCAAATTGTCATCCAACTGAATCGTGCTGAAGTCCAAAATGTGAGACGGGTCCCCAATATACTTTCGGAGCATAGAAACATGAAACACTGGGTGTACACTCGACAGACTGGGTGGCAAAGCAAGCTCATACGCCACCTCCCCAACTCGCCGAAGTACTTCAAACGGCCCAATGAACCGAGGACTCAATTTCCCTTTCTTCCCGAATCTCATAACACCTTTCACGGGCGAAACTTTCAGCAAGACCTTCTCGCCAACCATGTAAGACATGTTGCGAACCTTTCTATCGGCATAACTCTTTTGCCTTGACTGTGCTGTACGAAGCCTCTCCTGGATTACCTTCACCTTTTCTATAGCATCTTGAACCAAGTCAGTCCCCAATAGCCTAGCTTCGCTGGGCTCAAACCAACCAACCGGAGATCTACACCGTCTCCCATACAGAGCCTCGTACGGGGCCATCTGAATACTTGACTGATAGCTGTTATTATAAGCAAATTCTGCAAGAGGCAGAAACTCATCCCATGAATCTGTGAAATCAATAGCATATACACGCAGCATGTCCTCCAGTATCTGAATGGTACGTTCGGACTGCCCATCTGTCTGAGGATGAAATGCTGTGCTCAATTCCACCTGAGTACCCAACTCCCTCTGCACGGCTTTGCAGAACTGCGAGGTGAACTGAGTACCTCTATCAGAAATGATAGAAACTGGAACACCATGCAGCCGAACAATCTTTCGGATATAAATCCTTGCCAACTGTTCTGAAGAATAGGTAGTACACACAGGAATGAAGTGCGCGGACTTGGTCAGCCGATCCACAATCACCCAAATAGCATCGAACTTCTTCAAAGTCCGTGGGAGTCCAACAACAAAGTCCATAGTGATCCGCTCCCATTTCCACTCGGGAATAGCTATCTGCTGAAGCAAACCACCCGGCCTCTGATGTTCATATTTTACTTGCTGACAGTTGAGACACCGACCTACAAACCCCACAATATCGTTCTTCATTTTTCTCCACCAATAATGTTGCTTCAAATCCTGGTACATCTTTGCGGCACCCGGATGAATAGAATACCGTGAGCTATGGGCCTCCTCAAGAATCAACTCCCGTAGCCCATCCACATTGGCACACAAATACGGCCCTGCATCCTTAACACTCCATCATCGCCGATGGTCACATCTTTAGCATCATTATGCTGGACTCTGTCCTTAAGGACAAGCAAATGGGGATCGTCATACTGACGCTCCCTGATGCAATCGTATAACGAAGACCGAGAAACCACGCAAGCCAACACCCGGTTAGATTTCGAGATGTCTAATCTCACCAGCCTATTAGCCAAGGTCTGGACATCGACTGCGAGAGGTCTCTCTCCAACTGGAATGTATGCCAAACTCCCCATACTTACTGCCTTTCGGCTTAAAGCATCAGCCACCACATTGGCCTTTCCTGGATGGTATAGTATAGTAATATCATAATCCTTGAGCAATTCTAACCATCTCCGCTGCCTCAGATTAAGATCTTTTTGCTTGAACAAATGTTGGAGGCTACGATGATCAGTAAACACTTCACAAGATACGCCGTATAAGTAATGCCTCCAAATCTTTAAAGCATGAACTATGGCAGCTAGCTCCAAATCATGCACGGGGTAATTCGTCTCATGAGGCTTCAATTGACGAAAAGCATAAGCAATAAATCTACCCTCCTGCATTAGTACACAACCAATCCCAGCTCTCGAGGCATCACAATAGACCGTATACAAACCTGAGGCTGAAGGGAGAACCAATACTTGAACTGTGGTTAGGGCTGTCTTGAGCTTTTGAAAGCTCTCCTCACACATGTCCGACCACATAAATGGAACACCCTTTTGCGTCAATTTGGTCAAGGGAGATGCGATGGATGAGAAACCCTGAACAAACCGCGATAGTAGCCTGCCAACCCAAGAAAGCTACGGATCTCTGTGACCGAGGACGGTCCAGGCCAACTTTGAACCGCCTCTATCTTCTTTGGATCAACCTGTATACCCTCGCTGGACACCACGTGCTCCAAGAAAGCCACTAAATTGAGCCAAAACTCAGACTTGGAGAATTTTGCATAAAGCTTCTCCTCCCTCAATCTCTGCAATACAACTCGCATATGTTCTGCGTGCTCTTCCTGGCTACGCGAGTACACCAGAATATCATCAATAAATACCACCACGAACGAATCTAGATAAGGCCGAAACATTGTTCATTAACTGCATGAACGCTGTTGGGGCATTGGTTAGCCCGAAAGACATAACAAGAAACTCATAGTGGCCATATCTAGTCCGGAATGCAGTCTTAAGAATATCTGCATCCCTGATCTTTAACTGGTGATATCCTGAACGGAGATCAATCTTAGAGAACACTCGTGCTCCCTGAAGCTGATCAAATAAGTCATCGATACGAGGCAAAGGATATTTGTTCTTGATTGTTACTTTGTTCAGTTGCCAATAATCGATGCACATTCTCATCGTGCCATCCTTCTTTTTCACAAATAGAACCGGTACACCCCAAGGTGACACACTAGGGCGAATGAACCCTTTATCTAGGAGTTCCTGAAGTTGCTCCTTTAATTCTTTCAACTCTGCTGGTGCAATACGATATGGTGGAATAGAGATGGGCTGAGTGCCCGGCACCAGGTCAATAGCGAAATCAATATCCCTGCCCGGCGGCATGCTCGGCAGGTCTGCAGGAAATACATCGGGAAAATCCCGCACAACTGGAACAGAATCGATGCTTGGAGTCTCGGCTCCAACATCCCTTACGAATGCTAGGTATGCAAAGTAACCCTTCCCAACCATACGTTGGGCTTTCAAATATGATATCACCCTACTGGGAATATAATCAGTCACGCCACGCCACTCGATCCGCGGCACACCCGGCTTAGCCAAAGTAACTGCCTTAGCATGACAGTCTAAAATAGCACGACATGGAGATAACCAATCCATGCCCAAAATAACATCAAAATCTACCATGCTTAATAGCAATAGATCCACTCGGGTCTCCAGACCCCCAATAGTTACTACACGCGACCGATACACACGGTCTACAACAACAGTGTCACCCATCGGGGTAGACACATGAACAGGTAGAGCAAGAAGCTCACGGGGCGTACCCAAATAATGAGCAAAATATGAAGACACATATGAATAAGTGGAACCGGGATCAAATAATACAGAGGCATCTCTATGGCAGACCGAAACAATACCTGTAATAACGGCATCAGAAGCACTGGCATCTGTCCTGCCTGGAATCGCACAAAATCGAGCCTGGCCACCGCCTGCTCGACCTCCCCCTCTAGGGCGACCCCTAGCTGCCTGACCACCGCCCCTAGCTGGCTGGGCGGGTGATAAAGTAACTGGAGTAGAAGTCAAGGGTTGACCCCTCTGCTGGGACGATCTGGCACCACGACAAGGACATTTCCTCCACATGTGGCCCATCTCGCCACACTCAAAACAGATCACCTGTGCTCTAGCAGATGCACTGGGTCTAGAAGGACCCTGGGCTGACGGAGAATGAGCTGGAAGGGCGCTAAGTGTTGACTGGCCCTGCTGCAACCCATGATAGCCACGACCTGCAGATGCCCCACTATACCCTGGGCTTACTGACTGAGCAGGCCTGAATGAACGGCCTCTACCTTGCTGAAACTGGCCTCTCGAAGGAGTACCACTGTAATTACCCGATCCTCGAGGCCTCTTAGACTCCCTCTCCTCTCGCTCCTGACGGCGAACCGTCTCAATCTTGCGAGCTAGATCAACCACTTCCTCGAAAGTGGCACCCAATACTCTCTCCCTGGTCATAAGAATACGGAGATGGTAGTTAAGGCCATCGACAAACCTCCTGATCCTTTCACGATCAGTCGGAACCATCCAGATAGCATGTCGAGCCAATTCAGAAAATCTTGACTCGTATTGCGACACAGTCATATCCCCCTGTCGCAGCCATTCAAACTGTCCATGCAGCTCCTCTCTCCGGGACTACGGCACATACTTCTCCAAGAAAAGAGTGGAGAACTGTTGCCAAGTAAGAGGCGTTGCATCAATAGGCCTACGTCTCTCATAGCCTCCCACCAATTAAAGGCAGCTCCCGTGAATTGAAATGTGGTGAATGCCACACAACTAGACTCAAGAATCCCGGCTGTCCGAAGCATTCGCTGACACTTGTCAAGAAAACCTTGGGCATCCTCGCCCTCAGCACCACTGAATGACGGAGGCTGGAGTCTGCCAAAGCTCTCAAGACGACGCTGCTCATCGTCCAGCATAACTGGTACTATGAATTCCTGAGCCGGTGCAACTGGCTGGGCTGGAGGTGCCCCCAGCATCTGTAGTCCCTGGATTACCTGCTCAGGTGTACGGGCAACTGGAGTCTGATTGCCACCCCCGTCCTAAGAAGTAGTTGCAGCTGTAGTGGCTGAAACCGCCCTAGCTAAACCAGTGCAAACGATTAAAATCTGAGCCAAGGTCTCCTGAAGACCTGGAATAGCTGCAGGCACAGCTGGTGCCTGAACTGGGGCTGCTGGAGCCTATTCCTGAGCTGGGGCAGCTGGTGGGTCGACAGATGCTGCCCTCTCTGCTCTGCCTCTACCACGACCACGACCGCGTATACGGCCTCTGGTGGCCTCAGTGGGTGGTACTGGTGGTCGTCCACCTCGTCTGGCAGTTCGCGGCCTCACCATATGTGGAAGAACAGGATAGTAGAAGTTTTAGTTCTCGGATCAACAAGTTTGCACGACAAGAGTTTTCAAGAATTTGGAGTTTTCCTAAAAAGGTTCTGCAGCCTCTCGAAGATAAGTACAGACGTCTCCGTACCGATCCGCAAGACTCTACAAACCCGCTCATGACTCGTGAGACCTATGTAACCGAGGCTCTGATACCAACTCTGTCACGACCCAAAATCCCAACCCGGTCGTGATGGCGCCTCTCATGAAGACAAGGCCAGCCAATCCAAACTAACTTCATTTGTAACAGTTAAATAATACGAAAATAATATAGGTACAGTTTAATAACAGTAAATTGCAGAAAAATATAGTAAAACATCCCGACTACAACCCTCAGATCGGGGTGTCACAAAGTCATGAGCCACTAATGAAATCCTAATAACAAAGTAACTATTACAATATCTTTGGCACAATTTTTTGAAGAAAGTGGAAACAACAAAATAAAAGAGATACGGGGCTGCGGACGCCAACAGCTACCTCGTAACCTCCGAATCACCGCCCTGGCAGTAGTAGTCAATGCCTCGAAGCGGAACCATTAACGCCTGAATCTGCACACATGGTGTGGGGAGTAATGTG
Source organism: Nicotiana obtusifolia (assembly GCA_002018475.1). Classification (NCBI taxonomy): domain Eukaryota; kingdom Viridiplantae; phylum Streptophyta; class Magnoliopsida; order Solanales; family Solanaceae; genus Nicotiana; species Nicotiana obtusifolia. Next base: position 69,354 of record MCJB01023357.1, on the reverse strand, counting down.
AGTACTTCCAACTCAGTGAGTAATACACATAAATAATGACTGAAAGTAAAAAAACAGATAATGCACAAGGCAATCCATATTGAAGTAATGAAACATCAGTGAAATAGTAAACCAGTGTAAATTCAAGTAGAAACTCCTTTCAACAGGTAAAACATGTGCATCCTTCAAGTAAATAACGTGAAGTAAAAGAAAGCACTTTAAAACTGCCCCTCGGGCTCAGAGTCATCTAAAAACACGCCCCTCGGGCAATATTATTTAAAATAGTAAAATCTTTCAACTCCGGTTACCAGTTGTCATTGTTACCAACTGTAACCTACAGTTTTCATTGTTACCAACTGTATTATCTCTGGTTACCAGTTGTCGTTGTTACCAACCGTAACCTACAGTTGTCATTGTTACCAACTGTATCATCTACCCATCCCCGGTTATCAGTTGTCATTGTTACCAACTATAACCTACAGTTGTCATTGTTACCAACTGCAATTATCATAATGGGAACCCTGCACTCACTGTGGGTGGTTCAGACTCCGGGAGGGGCTTCTTATGGCCCAAGCGCTATATCATATCTCGTGGCGGCGTGCCAGCCGATCCATTTCAAAATCATTTGAAAACATCATTTGGTTTTCAAAACTGAGTTCAAATAATGATTCAAATCATTAACAAATACCCCCGAAGGGTTTACATAACCGGCATAAAGCCCAAATATGATTTCAGTAAACAGTGATAAATTACCCCTGAAGGGTTCACATAACCGGCGGGAAGCCCAAATAAGGCCGGAAGCCTAAATCTTTATATAATCAAATCAGTTCCAATCAAATAGGTAGTAAAGATCATTAATCGGGACGGACCAAGTCACAATCTCCAGTAGTAAACAACCCCACGCTCATCATCGAGCGTGTGCCTTACTTCAATATAGCACTACGATGTGCAATCCGGGATTTCAAACCCTCAGAGCATCATTTATAATCATTACTCACGTCAAACCAACCAAATCCTTAGCCCGCGACGCCTTTGCCCTTTGAATTGGCCTCCACGTGCATCGAATCTATCAAAATTCAGAACAATTACGTCACAATATGTTGAGGGAATAAAACCCAAGCAAAAACAATCGAATTTACTAAGAAATCCCGAAATTAGCAAAACTCGAGCCCCGGGCCCACTTCTCAAAATTCAGAAATTATCACTCCAACGGGTTCCTTATCTCCTCATGAGTTCAACCATATAAAATTTGTCGAATTCCGACACCGGATCGACCTCTAACCCTCACACCTAAGCCTTAGGGTTTTCCACAATTTTCCCAACTTAAATCACCAATTAATTGCTAAAAATAGTGATAAACTTAGGTAATTCCTCCAAAATTGAGTTAGGAATACTTACCCCAATGTTTCTCTTGGAAACCCTCCAAGAATTGCTTCAAAACTTGTTTCAATCCGAGTTCTATGACCCCAAGTATGTTTAAGATGACAAAAACTCTTCCTCTAAGAATTTGTCCATGAAAATCTCCTTTGGATATAGTTTTGAGGTTGATTTATGGCGCTTCTATGGTGTTTGGAGGTGTTCCTCTTCGTGGGTAACGAAAATGGGTCTTATAAAACAAGATGGGCATTGGGTTCTACTTAAAAGTATCAAAAATCGGGTTAAAACACCCTTGTCAGGTCGAAAATGCGATCCTCTATGCCAAAAATGCAGTCCGCGTTTCACCTTTGCGGTTCGCATTTTTGGTCGCAGATCTCGCACCAAGTTCTGTCTCAGTTTGCGACATTCTGTGTCAAAATGCGGCCAAAATGCGGTCAAATCTGCGATCGCATATCTGACATTTCTGCTGATCTTTTCCTCGACACGAAAATAGGCATAACTTTCTCATACGATGTTCGAATTGGACGATTCTTTTTTGCTATGGCTCCGAAATTTCGATACGGATCTAATGCTTTAATTAAAACTGAATTTGGAGTCCATTTGCATAATATTATACCTCTTATTCTTGAAGATACGACATCGGCACATTCTTGAAATGCCAAAGTTAAACTCCATCAACAATCCAAAATCCATTCGAGACCCTCGGGACTTCAACCAAACACTCCAACATGTCCCATAACATTATTCAAACTTGTTCCAACCTTCGGAACGTTCAAATCAACATCATAACATCAAATTCGCATCGGATTCAAGCCTAAGGATCTCAAAATCTTCTAAATCGCACTTTTGATCTAAACCCGACCAAACCACGTTCGAATGACCTGAAATTTTGCACACAAGTCATAAATCACATATCGAAGCTACAGCAACTTTCGGAATTCCATTCCGACCCTTAGATCAAAATCTCGCCTATCAACCGGAAATCGCCAAAATTCTAACTTCACCAATTCAAGCCTAATTCTACATGGAACCTCCAAAACTAATTCCGATCGTTCTCCTAAGTCATAAATCCTCTCCTGGAACTAACCGGATCATCGGAATTCACATCCGAGCCTGCTTACTCATAAGTCAACATACAGTTGACTTTTACAACTTAAGCCTCCTTGAAAGAGATTAAGTGTCTCATTTCTTACCTATTTCACTCCGAATGCAACTTACTCAATTAAATTACCTAAAACACTGATAACAAGGCATAATGATACAGATATTGGGGAAGACGGAGCAGTAATCCATGAGACGATTTACCGGGTCGTCACAACGACAAAGATGAAGAAAACATTGAATCTTCATATCATGTCACTACTGAAGATGAACAATATATTTCATCATTAATGGAGGTTGACGAGAAATTGAAAGATATCTCTTGGTGTTACCACATATTTTTCGATGACGGCGATCCCAAAAAAGATGAAGATGCTGAAGGTGCTCTATTACAACATGAACAAGAGGCGGAGGTCATAGTTGATGCCTTGAAAGATGTTAAACTTGGATCAGATAAAGAACCAAGGCACTCATATCTAAGTTAGTTACTAGCAGTCGACGAAGAAAGTGCTTATGTTGAGTTACTCATGGAGTATAGAGATATCTTTGCTTTGAGTTATAAAGAGATGCTTATCTTGGACACCAAAATTCGTAGGTCATCATCTTGTAGTCAAGAACGACGCTCGGCCTATTAGAAAAGCTTAAAGACGCTTAAGATCTGACTTGCTTCCTGTCACGCCCCGAACATGGGGGGCGAGACCGACACCTGATGCCTCACTTAACCAGGCATACCAACTTGAGACTGAGGGACTCTGGACATATAATGTCATACATTGGCCATAGGGCCACATTGAAAGAAAATTTGTGAAACAAAATCTAAAACTGAACGGAAACTAGCTCTGACTAAACATCATTACAAAGTTGGGCCGACAAGGCTATCATAACTACTACAGCTGACAAACTAACAAAAATATACATACAAGGCCTACAAACCCAACGTGTGCACTTATTGACATGATATTTCTACAAGCCACTACTGATGGATGTAACTGTGGTATGAATAGGGCCCTGACTTACCCATAATATATATCCATGTATACACAGTATGTACTACAAACTCTAGACCTGGGAACTCCGAAGGACATGGAGCTTACCGATCAAACTGAACACAGACAACACCTACGGAGGAGGTCTACCAGTCTGTCTATCCATACGTGCATGCATGAAATGCAGTGTCCCCAGGAAAGGGACATCAATATGAAATAATATACTGAGTATAAGGCAATAAAATAATTGAAAACTGAAACTGAAAAGATAATATAATAACAGAAAGTAAGTAGGAGTCAAAGATGATTCGGAGATATATTTTACCTACTAATACAGATTCAACATTCTCAATATAGTAAGTAACATAGCTTTCCGTCTTTATATGGCTCGGTACGTGTAACTGCTCGACCGTAGTAGGCTCGCTTATAGGCACTTGGTCATTCTAGGCTCTGTATCTCGGCTATCCTGGGCTTGCTCATAGGTGCTCAGCCACAATAGGCTCCGTATATAACTATAAGGCCCGAAAAGTTTTACCTAAAACCCGGGGTTTCCTGGTGCCGAAGTAGACTTATGTGTTAACTGCGGCAGAGATTCTTTTTGGGTTGAACAATGTGTTGGGAAGTTGAAGAAAATTGTTGAAAGTGAAAGGCATTTTTGCGGTCCATTCTATGATCGTAGAAATGATCCGTGTACCGCAGATCTGTCGCAGACTGTAGTAGAAATGTAGGAAAATTCTTGGACCATTATGCGGTCTGTTATGCCGCCGCATAATCATTTCGCGGGTCGCATAGCACATCGCAGACTTATCATGAAAATTTCTGGAGGGATTTTCTGTGGCACATTATGCGACCGTAGAATACGTCGGACCGCAGACCTGTCGTAGAGTGTCATGCCACGACCTCGGGGAGCGCGACCGACGCACAACAGAGTTGCCCCATTCGAACAAGCCTGCACAGTGCCGTGTACCCAACTTACCCATGAATAAAGAGAAGAATACATTTCATTAATTAGACAGTAAGAAGTCATGTGAATAACACTAGTTCATTTCCATTAGTTACGTCGTTAACAAGTTTGCGAAACAATACCTTGTAAAGTCATAGTTAAAATGGAATAGATAACACGATTACCACAAGTTTAGTTCAACCTTCCCAAAACAAGATACAACCCGCACTATATCTACGGAGCCTCTAATAGAAACAAAAGAGTACTACGACACTGCCGGTAGCAAGGTCCCAGCTATACCTCAAAACACTACGTACGTGGAACATGAGATACAAGACCGCAGAATGAAGTAGGGCTCACCTAGTCAGCTGATGAGAGGGTGTGCTGCTATCACTGATTAATACCACTTGTTATGGAACCACCTGTATCCATTAAACATGCAGCGCCCTTGGCAAAAAGGTATGTTAGTACATGTCGAGTAGTACTAGTATGAAAACCAAACATCTGCAAAGACATGGAAATACAACATGAATATGACGAATCAAGGTAACAATAAAAGGCTTAGTTATTCGTTAAAGCCAAAGCAAATTTATTAAGAGCTTTCCATAACATTTATAAATTCATTAGTCGGGAATCCTCTACAACTACCTTGACACAAAGCGGCCATGCCGCCTCACCCCAACATATGCTGGTGGAGGTGCTATCACAATACCAGAAACTCTATGCAAAGCGGCCCTGCCGCCTCACTCCAATGCATGCGGGTGGAGGTGTATTCGCGATGCCACAAACTCTACACAAATCGGTGTCGTCGCCTCACCCCAATGTATTTGGGTGGAGGTGTATCCATAATACCACAACTCTACACAAAGCGGTCCTGCTTCCTCACCCCAATATATGTGTATTAACAATGCAACATCTAGGATTCCCAAAACGATAATAGTTTCTACAAAAGAGTTCCCTTTTAAAATAACCATTTGGCACATTTGGCCTTAGCAAGTGTAAGTTCACAAGGTCTCATCATATGAGAAATAAGTGTGTAATCGCATTTAATTCATACATCATCTTCTTCCCAAAAACTGTATAATATTATTAAGTCAAAATAGAGAATCATTAATACACAAGGGTTCTAACACGTTATGCCAATGGGGAATCAATCTTATTCGTTTGAATATCTGACATCAATAGCGTTTCAAGTTTGACCACACATGATAGAAGTTTACAAGGATTCGGGAATTCCAATAATAGAAGAAGAGTTTACCCCTCGCTTTGAGTGTTTCTTAAATTACTACAATGTTCCGGAAATCATAGCAACTTCAATCTATTTTGGGACATAACAAAATTGAACACAATTTAGGAAGATATTAATGGTTTTAGCTCATTTGAGCATTTTATCAAACACTAGATGTGCAAATTTGACTACAAGGTTCCACCACAAGTTTTCCTTCACTCCACAACCCAATCTTTACCCATTTAAGCTCAACAATCTTCCCACAATCCCTGGTGGTACATGCATGTAAAATAATACTCTCACGCCCAGAATCATACACCCCCTTCATCCATCTTCTACACAAATACGAAATTGGAGAGTTGGGGGAAGAAATTTTTACCTTTTAGAAACCCTAGCAAGTTCCTCTTGATGAAATTCCAAGGCCTGATCCAAGTAGAGTAGTTAAATCTTTGGATCCTCCTATTTCTCTATCAAGGATAGCTCTCTCCTCTCTCTAAAATATCAAATAATCCCTAAAAAATGACCCCCTATGTCTACATAAAACAAAATTAGGTTGGGTTATTAATGTTGAAAAAATGAAGCCCCGACTCAGATCTGCGGTCGCACGTGCGACCGCAAAACGCTTATGCACTCCGCAAAATGGGCCGCAAAATAGCCCCTAAAACTAGGCACATCCGCCTCACGCTTTGAATGATCTGTGGTACGCAGACCTATACTGCAGTTGCATAACGCGCCGCAGAACATCCCTTTGAGCTGTGTATGCGATGGGTTATGCAGCCCCCAGAATGATTATACTGCCGCATAATGGACCGTATAATTGTCCAGAAATTTGCCTAGATTTCTACCTCAGTGTACGGTAGATTTGCAGTCCGTATACCAGTCTACTTCGGTAGTATCGAATCCCTACACTCATCAGCACATAAGTCTACTTTGGCACCAAGAAACCCTGAGTTTTTGGTAATTTTTTTTACAGGGCCTTACATTCTCTCCTACTTAAGATCATTCGTCCTCAAATGAGTTTCAAAATTCACCATTAGCACCAAATGTGACTCAACTGCTATAACACACGCTAGCAATATCAATTTTGACTAACTCCTTAAATTCCCAAAAATTTGCCAGAGTCTCCCATGTTATTGGGGCCTATCCTCCTGTCAGAGAATCCCAGAAACCAACCCTAACAACATATACATGAACCATGGCGCAACATAACATAGAAACAACGGCAACCGTGGCCTTACGAGCAGTATATCACCAAAAAGAACACCCTTAATATCAACCGTACAAATGATACAAAATTCATAGAAGGTAAACTCTTGGAATTTTCATAGAACACAAATTTATAAATACATGGATATTCAAACAACTGAGGGCATTTCTTCTACATTTCTTCCTCGGCCTCCCAGGTGGCCTGTGCAACCTGCTGGTTCTGCCATCGTACTTACAATGAGGCATTCTCTTTGTTTCTCAACTTACGAATTTGTCTATCAAAAGTGGCAACTGGAATTTCTTCATAAGTCAATTATTCATTAACCTCAATAGTCTCAACCGGAACAATAAGCGACGGATCTCAAACAACTTTCTTCAACATGGATACTCGAAACACCGGGTGCACTAAAGACATCTCTTGAGGTAGTTCCAGCCTGTAAGCCACCTGACCAATCCTCCAAATGGTTCTGTACGGCCCGACATACCTCGGACTCAATTTCCCTTTCTTACCAAAATGCATTACACCCCTTTCATAGGAGAAACCTTCAAGAATACCCAATCATCTTCTTTGAACTCCAAATCCCTATGACGCACGTCCGAATAGGACATATGATGACTCTGAGCAGTTTTCAACTGTTCTGTAATTATCTTAGCCTTCTCCTTAGGCTGACACACGAAGTCTAGTCCTATCAATTCTGCTTCCCCAATCTCGAACCACCCAAAGGGAGATCTACATCTCCTACCATATAAATCATTAAACGGTGCCATATGAATGCTGGCATGGAAACTGTTGTTGTAGGAAAACTCTATGAGCGGCAAACGATCATCCCAGCTACCCCTAAAGTCAAGAACACAAGCTCGCAACATATCCTCAAGCTTCTGAATAGTCCGTTCTGCCTGCCCGTCAGCCTGCGCGTGAAAGGTTGTACTAAGATTCATGTGAGTACCCATACCTTTCTAATACTTCTTCCTAAATTTAGCCTTGAACTGGCCCCTTGATATGAGATAATAGAAACTGGAGTGCCATGCAACCTGACTATTTCCTTGATATACAACTGAGCATGTTGTTTTGCTGTGTCGGAAGCCTTACAGGTAAGAACTGTGCTGATTTCGTGAGTTGGTCAACAATTACCCAAATCGACTCGAACTTGCAAGGCGTGCAATGTTGTCGTACCACAAGGTCCATATTGATCATCGCCTATTTCCACATCGGAATTTATATGTTCTGTGCCAATCCACCCGGCCTTTGGTGTTCAGCTTCCACTTGCTAACAATTTGGACATCTTGCTACAAAGCCCGCTACATTCCTCTTCATATCATTTCATTAGTGGAATTCCTTAAGATCATGGCACATCTTCCTAGAAGTGTGAGCCTCGGCCATGAATCTTTCCCGGAGACAATCCACATTTGGAACACATAGTCGACCTTGGTACCTTAGTGTACCATCGTCCATGCCAAGAGAAAAGGCCATGGTCTTATGCTTGTGAATCCCCTCCTGCAATTGCACCAACAACGGATCGCTGTATTTATTTCCATTGACATCCACCACAAGCGATGATTCAGCCCAATTTTGCACAATCACCCCTCCTTCACTAGAGTCTGCAAGACGAACTCCCAAACTAGCCACCGGTGAACCTCCTTAGCCAACGGCCTTTGATATGCCCCCAAGTGGGCCAAACTACCCATAGATTTCCGGCTAAGGGCATCTGCCACAACATTAGCCTTCCACGGATGATATAGGATATCGATGTCATAATCCTTGAGTAAATCAAGCCACCATCTCTTCCTCAGATTTCAATTCTTTCTTTTAGAAAATGTATAGAAGGCTCTCATGGACCGTGAATATATCCACACGGACCCCATACAGATAATGATTCCAAATCATCAATGCAAATACCACCGCCGCAAGTTCTAAGTCATGTGTTGGATAGTTCTTTTCATGATTCTTGAGTTTCCTAGAAGCATAAGCTATCACCAACCCATGTTGCATGAACACACACCCAAGTCCGATTCTTGAAGTGTCACAATATAACAAAAACACATCTTTACCCTCTTGAAGAGTCAACACCAGTGCTGTAGTTAATCTTGATTTCAACTCTTGAAATCTCCTTTCACAAGCATCTGACCATTGGAACTTAAGAGCCTTCTACATCAATTTAGTCAACAGAGAGGTAAGAGTAGACAATCCCTCCAAAAACTTCCTGTAGTATCCCGCTAAGCCCAAGAAACTGCGAATGTCCGTTGGGGTAGTAGGTCTAGGCTAATTCTTCACATCTGCAATCTTTTGAGGATCAACCTCAGTTCCCTCTCTGGAGACGACATAGCCCAAGAACATAACATATTCAAGCCAAAATTCAAATTTTGAAAACTTTGCATACAACTTTTGTTTATATAGAGTCTATAGAACTGACATGAGATGGTCGGCATGGTCCACTCGACTTCGTGAATATACCAGAATATCATAAATGAACACTATCACAAAGAAGTCAAGAAAATTCTTGAAGACTCGATTCACGAGGTCCATGAAAGCTGCCAGGGCATTTGTCAGCCCAAAAGACATTACCAGCAATTCAAAGTGCCCATACCGTGTCCGGAAAGTTGTTCTCAGAATATCCTACTCCCTAATATTCAATTGGTCATACCTGGATCTTAAATAAATCTTGGAGAAATACTTAGCACCTTGCAATTGGTCAAACAAGATATATATCCTTGGCAGTGGGTACTTATTCTTGATCATGACCTTGTTGAGCTGCCAATAGTCAATACACATCCTTAATGACCCGTCTTTATTTTACAAAGAGAACCGGTGCACCCCAAGGGGACTCACTTGGCCAGATGAAACCCTTATCTAACAAATCCTTCAATTATTCTTTTAACTCCTACAATTCTGCTGGTTCCATTCTTTAGGGCGAAATAGATATAGGCTGCATGCCTGACATAACATCAATCCGGAAATCCATCTCCCTGTCTGGTGGGATCCCAAGGAGCTTATCCTGAAAGACCTCTGGTAATTCATTCACAACAGTCACAGACTCAAGTGTAGTGGCCTCAGCATTGGTGTCCATAACCCAGACCAAATGGTAAATGCACCCCTTATTAATCATCTTCGTGGCCTTAAGGTATGAAATAAACCTACCCTTCGGCACCACATCATTCCCTTTCCATTCAATCACTGATTAATTTGGAAATTCAAACGTAACGTTCCTGGTCCGACAATCAATCTTGGAAAAACATGAATAATTGCAATCCATCCCCATTATTACATCAAAATCAACTATCCCTAATTCAATGAGATCGGCCACGGTGTCCCAACCACGCACCGTGACAACACGATCCTTATAAACCTGCGCGGCCACAATAGACTCACCAACGAGAGTAGATACAGAGAACGGCTCATGAAGCTATTCCGGTTCTATCTCAAATTCCATAGCAACATAAGGAGTAATATATGATAAAGTGGAAAAGGATCAATAAGAGCATATACTTCAGGGGATTGGATAGTCAATATACACGTGGCACCATCTAGAGAATCCTCTGAGTCCCGACACCTCTACATAGCATAAAATCTTATGGGTCCTCCCGAACTCTGTGCACCACCCCTAAGTGCACCACGCTATGCGGGTGCTGGGGTGCCTCGAGCTGGAAGAGGTGTTGTGGATGTAGTAGCTGTAGAACTAGCTGGCTGCATCGCACCTCTGCCTATGATCCGACTAGACGAGCGGCAGTCCCTCTGAATGTGACTCCTCACACCGCACCAGTAGCATATAGGTAGGTCCATGAAGTAGACTCCAAAGTGCATCCTCCCACACTTAGGGCACGGGAACCTTCATTGCTACTGGAATCATTCTCCTGGACGACCCTGCGGGTAGGGTCCCCTGTTTCCCTGACTTGGCCCGGATGGTGGTCAACTCATCGAAGACTAAGCAAATGACTGAGATGGCCATGATGACCCTCCCTAATTGCCGACCTATAACCACCGGAAGAACCAACCAAGTTGCCTGCGATCTGGGCCTTGTTGCTACCCTCACGCTCCCTTATATTTTTCAACTTACCATCCTCTGTAGCTTGAGCAAACGCCACCATCTTCTCATAGTTTACATCAAAATTCAAGGCAGCAGCAACAGCCTCATTAATAACCAAGGGGCTATGGCCCTGCATAATCCAACAAACTCTACTCTCCATAATGGGCAACATGTGAATAGCATACTTGGACAGGCGCAAAAACTCCATATGGTATTCCCACACACTCATGCTACCCTGCTTCAGGCTCTCAAACTTAGCGGCACGGGCCGCCTTACTCTCGGCAGGCAAGAAATGATCCATAAAAGGCCTCGGTGAACTCAATCCATCTTGCCGGAGGGCTCCCCTCTTCTTAGGACTCCTCTCACATCTCAAACCAAGAATAGGCCACCCCTTTCAGGCGGTGGGAGGCCAAATCCACTCCCTCTGTCTCAGAAGCACTAATAACTCAGAGAGTTTTGTGATCTCATGAATAAAGTCCTATGGATCCTCCTCAGGATTAGCACTTTCTGAACACTGGATGATCCAACTAAATAAACTTGTTCACCCTAGAACTAGCAGAATCCCCTGGCTGACTAAAAGAAGTAGGTGCAACATTTGATCTCTAGGGCTGGGAGGCCACTATTTGAGCTAACATTTGTATGGCTCCCCTAAGATCCCCATCAGAAATAGCGAGAGCAGAAGCTGGAGTTGGTGGTGGAGCTGGAATATCAGTTGGAGGGACCGTTGCACCCTCACTAGGTGTATGAACTGGTGCAGTCCGAGCAGGAATAGTAGATTCAGGTGGTGTAGTAATTCGGGGAATATCCTCACCCCTCGGGTGCTCACCCGCATCATCAAATATCGAATCAACTGCCACTCTTGGGGTAACATTGGCTTCTTAGCCTGTTCTTGCCTTTTTCCTAGGCGCCATGTACTGAAAGTTAGAGTAAAGCACGAGTTAGAGGAGGAACAATCTAACAATCAACTTTATCGCACGATGGAGAACATCAAAGAAGGTATTATTCCTAAGTGTCCAATTAGCCTCCTCATTGTAGATTTGGTCAACAACACACCGATAAGGACTCTACTAGACACGGCTCCAAGACATCCTGGGACACTTTAAAATATTAGGCTCTGATAACAAGTTTCTTACGCCCCGACCTTGGGGAGCGCGATCGGCGCTCAACAGAGTTACCCCGGTCGAGCAAGCCTGCACAGTGCCGTCTACTCAACTTACCCATGAATAAAAGAAGAATACATTTCATTAATTTACCGTAAGAGCTCATGTGAATAGCAGTAGTTCATTTCCATTAGTTAACTCATTAACTAATGGAAGAGATGATACAAAACAGTACCTTTTACAGTCATAGTTAAATGGAAGAGATGATATGATTACAATAAGTTTAGTTCAACGTTCCCAAAACTAGATACAACCCACACTATGTCTATGGCGCCTCTAATAGAAACAAAAGAGTACACGACAGTGTCGGCAACAAGGCCCTAGCTATACCTCAAAACATTATGTACGTGGAGGCGATACAAGACCCCATAATGAAGTGGGGCTCACCAAGTCAGTGGAGGAAAGGGTGTGCTGCTATCACTGATCAATACCACCTGCTGTGGAACCACCTTCATCCATTAAAGATGCAAGTCCCTCGGCAAAAAGGGACGTCACTATATGTCAAATAGTACTAGTATGAAAACCAAACATATGCAAGGACTTGGAAATAAAATATGAATACGACGAATCAAGGTAACAATAAAAGGCTTAGTTAGCCGTTAAATCCATAGTAAATTTATTTATAGGTTTCCATAACATTTATAAATTCATAAGTCGGGGATCCTCTACAACTACCTTTACACAAAGCGTCCATGTCGCCTTACCCCAATGTATGTGGGTGGAGGTGTAATCACGATGCCACAAACTCTACATAAAGCAGCTGCACCGCCTCACCTCGATGTATGTGGGTGGAGTTGTACTTACAATACCACAACTCTACACAAAGCGGTCCTGCCGCCTTACCCCAATATATGCGGGTGGAGGTGTACACATAATGCCACATCTCATATTCCCAAAAAAATAATAGTTTGTACAAAATAGTTCCCTTTTAAATCAGCCATTTGGCACCTTTGGCCTTAGGAAGTGTTGGTTTACAATGTCTCATCATATGTGAAATAAGTGTGTAATCACATTGATTTCATACAAGATCTTCTTCCCAAAATGGGTATAACATAATTAAGTCAAAATTGAGAATCATTAACACATGGGGGTTCTAACACCAATGCCATTCAGGAATCAGTTTTATTAGTTCGAATACCCCACATCAATAGCGTTTCAAGTTCGACTACACATGATAGAAGTTTACAAGGATTCGGGAATTCCGATACTAGGAGAAGAGTTTAGCCTTCATACCTTGCTTTGAGTGTTCCATAAATTACTATAATTTTCCAGAAATCCGAGCAACTTCAATCTATTTTGAGGCATAACAAAATTGAACACAAATTAGGAAGATATTCATGGTTTTAGCACATTTGAGCATTTTATCAAACAGTAGATGGGCAAATTTGATTACAAGGTTCTACCACAAGATTTCCTTCACTTCACAACCCCAATCTTTACCCATTTAAGCTCAACAATCTTCCCACAAACCTTATTGGTACATGCATGTATAAATAATACTCTCACACCCAAATTTGAAATTGGAGAATTGGGGTAAGAAATTCTCACCTTTTAGAAACCCTAGCAAGTTCCTCTTGATGAAATTCCAAAGTGTGATCTCAATTGAGTTGTGAAATCCTTGAATCTTCCCCTTTCTCTCTATAGAATAACTCTCTCCTCTCTCTAATTAACCCCTCAAAAATGATCCCTATAGCTAGATAAAACGAACTGGGGTAGGGTTATTAAAGTAGAAAAAATGAAGCCTTGACATAGATCTGCAAAAAAAATGCTTCTGTGGTCCACATAATGGCCTCCCCCCCTTGGGCACTCCTGCCTCACTCTGTGAGCGATCTCCGGTCTGCAGACCTATTATATGGCCGAATAATGCACCACAAAACATCCCTCCGGATGTTTTTGAGCTAGCTCTGCTATGGGTTATGCGAGTCGCAAAAGGATTATGCGGTCGCATAATGGACTCCATAATGGTCCGAAAATTTGCCCAGATTTCTTCCTCAGTCTACGGCAATTCTACGGTTCGTAGACCAGTTCTGCGAACACTGATATGCCCTGCACTTCCAAAACTTTTATTCAGCTCCCTAACTCTCTGCACTATAAGTCTACTTCGCCACCACGAAACCCCAAGTATTTGATCATTTTTTTTATGGGGCCTTACATAGAGTGAGGCAGAAATGCCCAGTTCTAGAGGGCCATTATGCGGCCCATTTTGCGGACCACAGAAGCATTGTGTGGTCTCATATGCGACCGCAGATCTGTATCGGGGCTTAATTTTTTTTGGTTTTATCAACCCCACCCCATTCTTATAAAACACTCTTAGGGATCAATTTAGAATGTTCAAAATTTAATTTTATAAAGAGGAAGGTGGTCTAAAGTGACAAAAGGAATTTGAAAGTCAGTTATTTCAGTCTTTGCTCAAGCCTTGAAGAATTCTCTAGAGTAACTCACAAGGTCTATAATCAAAAGATAAGGTTCTATCCCTAGCCTTCAACTTCCAGATTTGACAGAAAATAGGTAATAAGCCAAGCAATTATTTGGTGTGGGAGTTGTTCATTATGCATGCATGTACAATCTAGGGTTGTGGGATGATTGTTGAGCTCAATTGGGTAGACTTTAGGTAGTGAAATGGAGGAATCCACCATAGGAGGACCTTGAAAGCATAATGCACGCCTAGTGTTTGCTAAAATGCTCACATGAGCTGGAAACATGAACTCCTTTCTAATTTGTGTTCAATTTGCTATATCTCTAAATAGATCCAAATTGCTAGGATATTTGGAACAGTATAGTGAATTAAGAAAAGCTCAAAGCAAGGTATGTGGGATAAACTCCTCTTTTAGAATTGAACCCCACAATGGCCTTGTAAGTCCCGTGATGCTCATTATAAATTGGTTATTCCAAATAAGCCTTGTGTAAAAATAAATATGCGTTCAATATTTATTAGAAAGATTCTTGTTACGCTGGGTTACTATTTGAGAATGTGGTTTAAGTGCGGACTGTGTGTTATTATGTTATGATTTAAAAACGTGATTTTTATGAAAGCTATCATGTCAACTTGTGCAAGAAATCACATGTGCCTAAGACCCTAAATTGCTCAAATATGTGTTTAAAGTCTTATTTTGAAATGCCTTATTGTTGGTTATCCTTTATGATATATGAAGGTGAAGAAGAGAACATGAAATATGATGTGCGGCCAACGTGCCAAGAATGATATTGCGTCATGACCATTGGTGCGAATGAAATGAATGATATGCAAAGGATTACGAAACAAGTGGTAAATCCTTTTAATAGTAAATGCTTTGGGAGTATCGATTAGCCTAACCTAACCCCGAAACTACATGTGCCGGTGTAGGAATGATTGAAGGGTAAATCCTCGTGTTAATGTGATGAGATTGTTTACCCTTATATGGGATAAGATTGATGTGTTGAGCTGTTCCCCTTATATAGGACGAGATTATTGCTAGCGAGAACACGACATTGTGGCGAGACGGCTTCGTCGATCGGGCTGAGATTTTACGCCATGCAGCGCACATGGTGGTATTGTGAGTTGATTTATCGGGGTGAGACGGTGTAGCTGGTTGGGTTGAGATCGGACTCCATGCTAAAACACAGTGGTGTATCGGTGCTAATGATCTCCCAACTTAAAATACTCAAACTTACTTGAAATTGACCTTTCTTTAACTTGACACCTTGACACTAATTGATTCTCTTATTGATTTCATGTTTCCTTCTCCGTTTGCTGTTACGCGTTCCATTGAGAGGGTGTTTAGTTTTACATACTAGTATTCCATACGTACTAACATACCTTTTGCCGTGAGCGTTGCATCTTTAATGGATGCAGGTAGTTCAATAGAAGGTGGTACTGATCAGTAATAGCAGCACACCCTCTTCCCAGCTGACTTGGTGAGCCCCACTTCATTCTGGGGTCCTATATCTCTTGTTCCATGTACATAGTGTTTTGAGATATAGTCGGGGCCTTGTTGCCGGCACTGTTATAGCACTTATTTTTTGGTTCGTAGACAGAGTGAGGGTTGTAGTTTTTTTTCGGAAGGCTAAACTAAAAAAGATGTAGCCGTATCATCTGTTCCCCTTTACCTACGATTGTACATTGTACTGTTTTGAAGACTTTTTAATGACGTAACTAATGGAAATGAACTAGTGTTATTCACATGACCTTTTACTATCAAATTAATAAAATGCATTCTTCTATTCATGGGTGAGTTGGGTAGACGGCATTGTACAAGCTTTCTCGACTGGGGTAACTCTGTTGAGAGCCGGTCGAGCTCCCCAAGGTCTAGGCTTGACAAACTTGGTATCTAAGCCTAAGGTTTTAAAGTGTCCTAGGATGTCTCAGAGCCGTGTCTAGTAAAGTCCTTCTTATCGGTGTGTTGTCGACAACGTCTATAATTAGGAGGCTACTTGGGCATTTAGGAATAATACCCTTCTTTGATATTCTAGATCGTGCGACAAAGCTAATTGTAAGATTGTTCCTCAGCTAACTTGTGCATTGCTCTAATTTTCATTATATGGCGCCTAGGAAGAAAGCAAGAACCGGCCAAGGAGCCAATGCCACCCAAGGAGTGGCAGTGGATCCTTTAGTTGATGATGCGCGTGAGCACCCGAGGGGTGAGAATATTCCCCCGACCACTACACTGCCTGATTCTACTACACCTGATCAGACTGCACGGGTCCCTACACCTACTAGGGGTGCAACGATCACTCCAAATAATATTCCAGTTCCACCTCCAGCCCCAGCTTCTGGTCCTGGTGTATCTGATAGGTATCTTAGGGGAGCCATACAGATGTTGGCTCAGATAGTGGCTTCCCAGCCTAGAGATCAAATGTTGCACCCACCGACGAGATGCGCAGATCCTCCGAGTTATGCGTGCTACTGGACGGAGGGAGCAAAGTTGGCCTCCTCTCACCTGAAAGGGGTGGCCTATTCTTGGTTTGAGATGTGGGAGGACTCCTGTGAGGAGGCGAGCCCTCCGGTGAGGTGGAGTTAGTTTGCCAATCCTTTCATTGATCATTTGTTGCTTGCCGTGACAAAGGTAGCCCGTGCCGCGGAGTTTGAGAGCTTGAAGCAAGGTAGCATGAGTGTGTCGGAGTATCATATGAGATTGGCGCTCTTGTCTAAATATGCCATCTATATGTTTCCCACTATAGAGGCGAGATACCCTTGGTTATCAATGAGGCCGGTACAACTGCCTTGAATTCTGATATGAGCTATGGGAATATGGTGGCATTTGCTCAAGCCACAAAGACCCACAAATTGAAGAGTAGAATAGAATGCGAGAGCAGCAGCAAGGCCCGGTCCGCGGGCAACTTTGGTGGTTCTTCTGGTAGTGGTGGTAGGTCAGCATTCAGGGGAAGGTAATCAGCGCCATCGTAGTCTTTTGCAAGTCTGCAGTTAGTGTGCAGCCATCGCGGCCCAGTCTGCAGTAGGGCAGTCGCTTTAGGCCCGATCAAGGAAACAGGGGACCCTACCAGCAGGGTCGGTCTGGTGGGAGATTTCAGCAGCAGCGGAGGCCCCTATGCCCTAGGTGCGGGAAGATGCACTTTTGGTCCTGCTTTATGAACTAGGCCATAAGCTACGGGTGTGGTATGAGGGGTCACATTCTGAGGGATTGTCATTCGTCTCACCATAGCGTGGGCAGGGGTGCAGCACAGCCGGCCAGTTCTACATCTACTACATCCACATCATCTCCTCTAGCTCGAGGCACCCCATCAACTAGAACAACTCTATGAGCCGTTCTGTGTATCTACTTCGGGTAGTGAGTCTATTATGGTCGCGCGGGTTTATAAGGATTCTGTTGGCATGGTGCGTGGTCGGGACACCATGCCGATTTCATTGAATTGGGATTGGCGAACGATTTTGACGTAATAATGGGGATGGATTGGCTTTATTCATGTTTTGCTAAGATTGATTGTTGAACTAGAACCATTAGGTATGAATTTCCGAATGAGTCGGTGATTAAATGGAAGGGGGATGATGTGGTGCCGAAGGGTAGGTTTATTTCTTACCTCAAGGCCACGAAGATGATTAATAAGGGGTATATCTACCATTTGGTCTGGGTTACGGACACCGATGCTGAGGCACCAACACTTGAGTCTGTGCCTGTGAATGAATTTCCGGGGCTCTTTCTGCTTGAGCTCCCTGGGATCCCACCAGACATGGAGATTGATTATCTGATTGATGTGATGCTAGGCATGCCACCTATATTTATTCCACGCGACAGGATGGCACCGGCAGAATTGAAGGAGCTAAAGGAACAATTGAAGGATTCGTTAGAGTAGGGTTTCATCCGGCCGAGTGTGTCACCTTTGGGAACACTGGTCCTTTTTGTAAGAAAGAAAGTTGGGTCACTGAGAATGCGTATTTACTATCGGTAGCTCAACATGGTCACGATCAAGAATAAGTACTCACTGCCAAGATGTGATGATTTGTTTGACCAATTGCAAGGTGCTATGTACTTCTCCAAGATCTATTTAAGATCCGATCATCACCAATAGAAGATCAGGGAGCAGGATATTCCGAAAATAGCTTTCAGGACCTGATATGGCCACTTTGAATTTCTGGTAATGTCTTTGGGCCTAAAAAATTCCCTATTAGCTTTAATGGATCTTATGAACCGAGTTTTCAATCCTTTTCTTGACTACTTCGTGATAGTGTTTATTGACGATATCCTTGTATATTCACGCAGTTGAGAGGACCATGCCGATCATCTCAGGGCAGGTTTGCATACCTTGTGAATTTTGGCTTGAATCTGTCACATTCTTGGGTCATGTCATCTCCAGAGAAGGAATTAAGGTTCGATCCTCAAAAGATTTCAGCGTTGGAATTGGCCTAGACCTACTACCCCAACAGATATTCAAAGTTTTTTGGGCTTAGCAGGTTATTACAGGAAGTTTGTGGAGGGGTTATTTACTCTGTCCTCTCCATTGACCAAATTGACGCAAAAGGCGGTTAAGTTCCAACGGTCAGATGGTTGTGAAAGAAGCTTCGAAGAGTTGAAGTCATGATTGACCACGACACCGGTGTTGACCCTACCAGAGGGCACATATGGGTTTGTGGTATGTTGCGATGCTTCAAGGATTGGACTTGGGTGTGTATTAACGCAACTTGGCAAGGTGACAGCTTATGCTTCTAGGCAACTCAAGAATCATTAAAAGAACTATCCAACGCAGGGTTTAAAGCTTGCGGCGGTGGTATTTGTGTTGAAGATTTGGCATCATTATCTATATAGGGTCCATATACATGTATTCACGGACCAACAGTCTTCAATATATTTTCAAATAGAAGGAATTGAATCTGAGGCGAAGAAGATGGCTTGAGTTACTCAAGGATTACTACATCGGTATCCTATATCAGCCGGGGAAGGCTAACATTGTGGCGGATTCTTTTAGCCAGAAATATACGGGTAGTTTGTGTCACTTGGAGGCATGTCAAAGGCCGTTGGTGAAGGAGATTCGTCGATTGGCTAGTTTGGGAGTTTGTCTTACGGATTCTAGTGAAGGGGGAGTGATTGTGCAAAATAGGGCTGAATTATCGCTTGTTGCGGAAGTCAAGGAAAAGAAATACAACGACCCATTGTTGGTACTAGTGAAGGACGGATTCATAAACATAAGACCATGTCCTTTTCTCTTGGCATGGATGATGGTACACTAAGGTACCAAGGGCGATTATGTGTTCCAAAAGGTGGATGGTCTCCGGGAAAGAATCATGACCGAGACTCACACTTATAGGTATTTCGTGCACCCGGGCTCTACAAAGATGTGCCATGATCGTAAGGAAGTCTACTGGTGGAATGATATGGAGAGGAATGTAGCGGACGTTTCGGCAAGATGTCCAAATTGTTGGCAAGTGAAGGCCGAACACTAGAGGCCCGGTGGGTTGGAAAAGAATATTGAAATTCCGATGTGGAAATGGGAGACGATTACTATGGACTTTGTGGTAGGACTACCTCGCACTCGTCGCAAATTCGGCTCGATTTTGGTGATTGTGGATCGGCTCACGAAATCTGCACACTTCTTACCTGTTAAAGCTTCAGATAGCACCATTTGAGGCTCTATATGGTAGGCGATGTAGATCTCCCATTGGGTGGTTCGAGATTGGGAAAGCGGAGAGTCACGCCCCTAACTCGAGGAGCGCGATAGGCGCTCAACCGAGTAAACCCCGCCGATCAAGCCTATTAGATTCCTGTCTACCCAAAACTCATCCATGAATAAAAAGGAGATGAACTCCATTAGTCAAACACTAAAAAGATCTCATTAACAACTCCCTTATCATTTCCATTAGCAGCTTCATTCATAATTTACAAAATATTACAAGTTTATAGATATAATGAAAAACATGTTTGCCAACTACCAGCATTTCTAGTTTAATTCCCCACATTAAACACCACCCACGACCTCTCTACGGAGCCTCTAAGTGCAACAGAAGAGTAGTATGGAAGTGCCTGCTACAAGTCCCCGGCTATACCTCAAAATACACAGTACAACATCAAATGACATCATGCTGCGAATAGAGTAGGGCTCACCAAAACCTGCTGAATAGGGGAGTAACTGCCAACAAGGACTAAGGCTGCCCGCTGATGAACTACCTGCATCCATTTAAGATGCAGCGCCCCCGGCAAAAGGGACGTTAGTACATATAGAATAAGTACTAATATGTAAAGCTAAATGTCCTCTTTCAAAATGGAATGCCAATATAAGAAAGGGAAATACCATAGAAACAACAAGTCACAATCAACAATAGCCAAATGCCCAGTTAATACATATATAATTTTCAAAGTGCGAAAAAATTAAATATTTTTGGTTGGGAGATCATTAGCACCGATATACCACCGTGTTTTTAGCACGGAGTCTGATCACGCTCGATTGGCTAGTCCATCTCCCCACGAACAATGTGGTTTGACATGTGGCGCAAAAGAAAGGTGTTACCAAGAGTAGTACCACCATGTGCGCAACATGGCGTCCGATTTCCACCCGATTAGCTAAGCCGCCTTCCCACATAAACCGTGTGGGATGACTTTTCCAAGTCAGAACTATTTTCAATCTCATCTTAAGGATAATAATCTCATCCCAAAATAAGAGGAATAATCACAATCCACTCCTACACCGGTAAGTGTAGTTTCGTGTATCAGCCTTATGACCCACCCTTCCTCGGTTTACTAATGATACTCCCCAAAAACATTTTTGGTTTACACACAAGGGATACAAAATCACAAATATACTTACCTCATCATCTTTCACATTGTATAAATCTCCGCTAGTAATTTCAACCAATCACGACAACAATATTTCCTTAGCTCTTTTGGCCATTTACGAGATTCTTTATTCAAGGCACAGTGGCCGTATTTCAAATTCCACACTTTCATATCTTTTCTTCCATCGTCATCATAAATATCAATATATATAGTATTCCGGAAATCACATGTTTAAGTTCCTTAGAAATCAAGGCTATAAACACAATATATTTCTTTCCGAGAAATGGAGCAAACTAATTGGCAAATGAAGTACAAGTTAAACTCTTAAACAAGTAGCATGCCATTTATTCTTGAAATATTTTTCTCCAAAGAGGGCAATACACAATTTCCAGTTACGAATATGTAAGGACGCAATACACATTGCACATACTTACAAAGCATAGCATTAGTTTAAACGGTAAGATATCGGCATGACTTGAGTACATAAGCTTTTAGGAAATTCTGTTTTTGAAATAATTTTGGAACAATTGAATCAAATCACATTTCATAATCTTCACACATCATCGTATTTTATTGGCACCACTAGCCACAAGTATAACTTTCAATCTTGGCACGGAGGCCACACCTTATATCATCAAGACTCTTATTTCATTTTCAAGCATCATTAAGATTATCAACAACAAGACATTTTCAATCAAGACATTAAGCTCATTCAAAATAGTCAAGTTTATAAGGAATAATCCGGAACATAGGAATTAGGAACTTGGGCCAACCATACTTGAAACTTATGGGAACATTATGGAATTCGATTCAAAGAGAGTAGTTTTAGCCAACAATACCCTTTTTAAACTTTCCTTATGTTACTACAACGTCCCAACACTTCTAGCAATAATAATCTATAGGAAGATAGCGAAAATCAGATAATAATTATAAGGATTCACACAGTGTAACTCTCTTAGGAATTTTTTCAAACACCTAGTATTTAAAATAGACTATAAAGCTCTACAATGGTAATCCCTTCCTCCCTCGACCAATTTCAACAAGAAACTACCCAAAGTAGTTCATTAACCTCACGTACTACAAGCTATTGACACATGCATGGCCTAATTCCAACTCCATAACCTAACTAAACCTATAACAGTTGCATGAAGGTTTTAGGACAAGGTCTTCCCTGGGTAGATGATGGTCTAGTGAATGGCTTGTTCATTCTTGAAGATTGGTGCAAGATTGGATTATTAAAATGCTAGCTTTCCTCCTTCTCTCCTAAAATGCTCTCACCTCTCTCTAAAATCATCAAATAATTGCCCAAAAATAAGCCCCAAAGTCTTTATTAAAATGGGGTCGGGTTATAAAAATAGAAAAATGGACTCTCCGAACTCAGGTCTGCAGTCCCAGAACTGACCGCAGAACAGGTATGCAGTCTGCAAAATGAACCGCCAAACTGATGCCTAAAAACTGAAAACAGTCTGGACAGGTCTGCAGTCCACATACCACTTTTGTAATCGCAAAACAGACCGCAGAATAACCTCACAAAATTCTTCAAGCCAAATATGCGACGAAAATGTGGATCGCAAAACTACTATGCGATCGTATAATGGACCTCTAAACGATCCTGAAAATTCAACAACTACCTGCTCAACTCTATGATGCTTATGCGGCCAGGAAAATGGATACCGCGAATCTGATCGCATAATTGGCCATTCAGCAAAAATATTCCACCAACACCTTGATGCATTCTTCAACCATTCGCCGCGAAGTATTTCTACAACCCTCAAACACGTAAGCCTACCTGAACACCACGAAACCTTAAATGCCTTGGAAAATTTTTACAGCGCCTTACATCCTCCTCCACTTAGGATCATTCGTCCTTGAATGAGGAGTAGAGTCCGCCAAAAACACCCGACATAATTCATCTCCTTTTTTTACCCATCACAATCCCCAAAATTTGACTGACTCCCAAATTCTTCAAAAAATCAGATAGATTCTCCTCTGTAATTGGGCTTAACCACCTGCCAGAGTAACACCAAAACCTCCCTAACAACAACTCCATATCTCAACAATGCATCACAATGAATATTAATAACACCGACCTTAACCTTAAGGGCATCACATTAACATAAGTGGTATCTAGGCATGAATTGCACATATTTAAATCATAACACATAGCAAGTACCTTTTAAACCATGTCCATTTGGCTCTACAAAAAAGTGAGAACATTTTCTTTCCACAACACTCTCGGCCATCGAGTTGACCTCCTCGACTCACAAACTTAGCCATAGCACTTGACAGAGGCAATCTCAAGTTCCGGACTTGTCTAACAAGGATGACAATGAGGTACCTCTCATAAGCCAATTATCCATTAACTTCACTTTCACTAGCCTCCACCGGAACGATAGACAAATGATTTCTAACTACCTTCTTAGGCACAAACACATGAAACACCAGGTGCATGGAGAACCACGATGGGGAATTATCATACTCATAGTTCGGCCTACTTCCTTCAATATTCCATAAGACTTAATGCGACTACATATACTTTACCTTCCTTAACAATTCACCTAATATATTCATAGAGAAAATCTTGAGAATAACTCGTTCACTTTCTTCAACTCTAAATCTCTACGTCAAACACCCAAATTAAACCTTTGGTGACCTTCATCAATTATTATACGATATCCTAGCATGAATATGACCATAAAGTTTCCTACCCAATATGTTTGTTCATGGGATGATGCTTCTTCTTTGACATGTTTGAACCATTAACCCCCACAGGTTTATAAATAGTAACAATGAGGTTTCGAGTTTGAGCTGGAATTGTTCAAGAACCCATCAACGTGCGGAGAAGGGTATTTCAGGAAGTTATATCCTAAGATACATGAAGGATACTACCAATAATGGTGACATGATTAATCATTGTGATGACATAATCAATTCAACAAATGAAATAGCCAAGTACGTGACACCAGTCCCCTCCTTGAGTGTACAGAAGATTAGTTTAATTCAAAATGAGAAGATTCTTGTACCATGAATATGATAGAGATTGGTTAGAGAGAGAATGAACACTTCGCTATGAGCTAGACATGTTTTTGCCATAATAACTCTCAAGCTGCAATACCAGGCCACTTAATGGGCAACTACAATGCTAGGAACAATGTGAGTTACTCACTAAAGCTTAATTTAGGTGGGCACGAACGTCATACTAAGATGGACAAAGAAAAAGATTTTCCTATTAGAAATTTGTTAAAATCTCAAATTTCCAACAAAATCAACAATTGAGGTTTATATGATTTCGAACTAAAATTAACTAAGAATCTAAAGTTATTAACTAATGACAATCGCAACAAAGGTAAGCAAGGAAATTATTAATGGGAGAATCTAAAGCTATTGGGATCTCTCGAATTAACTAAGAATCTAGCTCTAGATAATTCACTTCTAATCATCAAGTGAGTCTCTCGAATTGACTCAATTATTAGTTCAAATGTTCAGCAAAAACTCCTCTCTCGATTAAGTCTTAACCTCACAAAATGAACCAATTTAAGCACATGAAGATATGAAAGAATGCGTAGTGGATTAGTCTTTAGGAAAACCTCTTTCAATTATTGTCCTAACTAGGTTTATTCAATAATTCAACTAGCCTCTTCTGATTACTAAGAAAAATTAATGAACTCAACCAACAGTATAATGCAAAGATATGCCTCTCTCGATTACATGAAAAAGTCAATATAGATGCAATAATTAAATCAGCTAAAATGATTCAATACATAAAACTAGAGTTATAATCTACAAACAGTCATCAATACACCAAATCCATCAAACCCTAAAGAGAACTACTCCATAGATATGGAGCAATTCATCACAGATAAAACTAAAGTATAGGAAAGCAAAAATTCAATCCAAACTGGGGTCTTGAGTGAGGAAGGAATGATGAAATCCTTGTGCTCGTGTTCTTCCAACTCCTCCTTAGCCTCCTTAGGTCGAATATGTGTCAAAAGTCCAGAAAACAAAAAATTTCCATGTATTTATACCAACTAGGGTTGGGCCCAGATGAAATCACCTTCTCCTAGCCGAAATAGCATTGTCAGTTTGTAAAATTTGCAGAAGCGCGCCGCATGGTGTGACGCGCCATGCGAGGCATTAGTGGGGAAAATCTAGAGTGCTCAACAATTCAATAGGCAGCAAAAATACACTGCTGCGTCGCACTATGCCTCGCACCCTATGTCGCACTAGTGCAAATTTCTTAGATTACGACTCAAATCTTGCGTTTTGACGTCCAGACTTGGTCCTCGACCCTCGAACACGATCCTGGCTTAATCCCTTGGGCTTTTACTTAAACTTCAAAGATCCAAATTGCTCGAATTCATTCCATAACATATAGATAGCTCGGTATCACTCCCACAAGGCAATAAACACACAAACCATTGCTTGTTCTTGAGTAATCAAACACGAATGCTCAAACACGAATAAAGTGCAGCGAATCAAAGTGCAATAAGCGACTAAAATACGTAATTATAGCCTATCATCAACACCCCACACATAAACCATTGCTTGTTCTTGAGTAATCAAACTAGGCTTCATATAGACATGACCTTTTCTAACAACTTCCATAGTTCATCACACCCAGAATATTTAAAACATATTAAGCACAATATCGTACCATCCTCGCCTCGCGATTGGACTCACAAGCACCACGCATTATTTATAACCCGCTCATTTACTCTAACACAGAGGTCAAGTGTTACCTTCCTTTATGAATTAAGTACCCTCACACAACAATAGAGAGTAGTTACACACACAATAGAAATTAAGAACAGTTAGGAACTCAAGATAGAAAGAATTCGCTCACTCTAAGAAACAACATTCATGTGCCACAAAAGACGTACCATAGGTTTGCCCTTAGTAAACTATTCTACTAATTGAGCTCATTCAATCAGGGATCAAGTAAGAGTTTATTTGGTTGTAATTTAGGCGGCATGACAAGCAGTATACATTTAGAAATAAGACTGACTACATCTCCCTAAGCACTTTAATACATACATTTCATTGTTAAAAGCCGCACAATTATGTCAAACCATAAATCTACCTTCACATCAACATATATCAACTCCCAACTTCTTTAAGCATAATTACATCAAGAGTTACCACTACCAAGGAACATTTTGCACAACAATACAACATTTTTTCTTTTTTCAATTCAAGTGCCTCTTACTTTTTTTTAAAAACAGTGCACCTTTCTCCTTATTTCAATAGTTCCACTCAAAAGCCATACCAAACACCCCACCCTTCAACTTTTACATGTTCATACAAAATTCAAGTGCTCACCAGAGGTAAAAGGTTCAATAAATGGTAAATTCAAATAAATGGGTAAGGCTTGTAATGTGATTGCCAAAGAAACAGGATTATAGGCTCAAAGGGGTTAACTACGATACATAACAATTAGATGGGTAAAAGCATATAACTAGCTCAATAAAGAAATGACTATATCACACCCAAGACTGAATAAAACTATTATTTTGGTTTTCAAACACACGGGCAAGTTATAGACATCAAATGCAATGCACAGAATAACACAAAAACTAACACCCACATGGCACATAACTCACTTGGGATTGGATTATCAAGACACACTAGTCAAAGCAGTTAAGCAAAGTCAAGATCATACAATTTAATGTACTTATACAAGAGTCAAAAACTGAGCCTAAGCGTCACAACTAAAACACTCACTCTATTGTCAAAATATAATAAAGTAAAGAGATATTGCCTTACATTGAAATCATAGCACAAGGTTTCTTACTCCTAATAAAAATAAAAAGCTAACTACACCCGGTTCAAATAAAATCCTTGGAAAAGAATCGCGGCACAAAGAAAAACCTTGGGGAAATTAATACACTGCCTAACAAAAGAAAATCTTATTGTCTTTTTCTTTCAACTTTAATTCCTCAAGAAACCCGTCGAATGATATCCATCTTTGTGAAAAATCAAAAAAATTTCAATTTTTATAGTTTTTTCAATTATTCAACTACTACAACAAACAAAACTAACACATATACATACAACATACAACTATCCCCCACCCACACTTTAAGTTGTGGCATGTCTCCATGACACTCAATTAAAAAGTATAAGGTAAAGGAAACATCCCATAACATCTAGTCGAGGCTTGAGTCGAAGTGGGGCTCCATTCCTCGCCTTTGAACTAATACGCACATCCACGCAGACAGCTTCTTCTCAGCCTTTTTTGGGGGTACACCCCACACTTATCTTTCTCGCTCAGTGCATCCTTCTCTTTTGAGCCCTTCACTTTCAACTCATCATTTGCAACTGGTTTTTCTTTTTGTGCTCCTTTTTCTACATTTATATCAAAAGTCACCATCTCCTCACCCACTCTAAGCGTAAGTTTTCTCTCGTGTATATCTAATATTGCTCTACCCGTTGCTAAGAATGGTCTTTGTAAAATAAGGGGGACCTCCTTGTTTTCCTCCATTTTCACCACTATAAAATCTACAGGAAATACAAATTTATCCACCCAAACTAACACATCTTCCACTATACCCTCGGGTATTAATGTCGCTTGATCTACCAGCTGCAGAGATATTGGCACCCACCTTATCTCTCTAATCTCCTTCTCCAGTTTCCTGTAAATAGATAGAGGCATTAGATTAATTGAGGAACCAAAATCACATAGAGACTTATCAAAATTTATAGAGCCTAAAGAGCAAGGAATAGTAAAAGTCCTTGGATCTCCACACTTTTGTGGGAGTTTGTTTTACAATATCGCGCTGCAATGCTCTGTGAGCTTTACCACAGAGGCCTCCTCAGTTTTCCTCTTCTTCGTTAGGATCTTCTTCAAGAATATGGCATAGGCAGGCATTTGTGAATGAAAAATTTACATGAACCTGTTTCATCACATCAAGAAATCTCCCAAACTGCTTGTCTAGCTTTTCTCTACTTTGCTTTTGAAGGAGGGTAAGTCAGGAATATACTGGCTCTCCTCAGGTTCCTCCCTCCTTGAATTTTCTTCCTTCTTCTTCTCGGTTTTCATTGGGCCCCTCTTCTTTTTATCAACATCACTCTTCAGCTGCTCCCCGCTTTATTTTTCAAGTATCACGTCATTTTGGATCGGGGTGGGATCTTTCATCACTTTCCCACTTCTTAGAGTTACAACATTCACTGTTTCTTTGGGATTCTTTTCAGTGTCAGCGGGGAGAGTGCCTGGATACCTCTCAGATAATATTTTTGCAATCTACCTCACTTGTCTCTCCAGGTTTCGAAGACCAGTGCCCAATTCTTAGATAGTTTCTCCATGAGCGTCCAGCCTCTCATCTATCTTGATAATGAAAGCCTTCCTTATATCCTCTCGACCAGGTGGAATGGGTTGTGGAGGTTGAAATTGCAGGCTCTACTTATTTACATATGATTGAGCTCCTTGTCCCTGTGGTCTAGAGTTATTTTGTTGCTAAGCATTCACAGCACCTCCAGGTGAACTCCATGAAAAATCGGGGTGCCTCTGACCCATTGTATTGAAATTGTAGTTTCCCACAACATTTACTTCCTCAATTGAGGCTAGACACTCATGAGTAGGGTGTCCTCTTCCACATATATCACATGCTGCGTGAGGCTCATTCTGTATCGAGGCTAAGGTCAACTTTCGTATTTCATTAGCTATAGCATCCAGATGTACCTGCACAGATGTATTAACATCAACCTTGTGAACTCCAGTCAGCCTTCTTTTTTCAGCACTCTTAGAGGGCCACTGATTAGCATCTTCCGATAATTCATCAAGAATTATAACTATCTCCTTTGGAGTCTTCTTCATTGACGGGCCTATAGCTGCATAGCTCAATGTTCTACATGAGGCCGGTGTCAATCCATCCCAAAAGTTCCAGGGTTGTATCCGGAGTTCAATTCAGCAATGTTGACACTTTCAAACAATCTCCTTAAACCTCTCCCATACTTCAAATAGTTTACGTATCTTTCTGGTAGAAGTTATGGATTTCTCTTCTAAACTTGCCCATTTTAGCTGACGAGAAATATTTATCAAAACATTTTCTGGTCATCTCATCCCAAGTTCTGATCGATCTCGTGGGCAAGTTTCGAAGCCATTGTTTCGCATTATCTATAAGAGAAAAAGGGAATGTCCTTAAATACACTGCATCTTGTGACACACCATTATATTAAAAGGTGTTCATAATCTCCTCGAAGTCCATTAGATATGTATTTGTATCTTGGTTTGGCTTCCCTATAAAAAAAACAGCAATTCTGAATTGTTTGAAGCAACCGTTGCTTCAACTCGAAATTGTTCTCTACAATTGAGCGTGGTCTAACACTTGATAAATCTTGATTGTAGACTGGTCTAGCATAATCGCCAAGTGGTCTCCCAACCATGGGAGCTAAATTTCCGAACTGGTCTGCACCCAAGGGTTGATTTTGAGCATTTCTCCGACCCCTCACTTCTTCATAGATAATTTGTGCATCTCTAATAGCTGCTTCCTCAGCTTCCCGTGCAGCTTGTTCTCTTCGTTGGGTTGCCTCTCTTGCAGCCAAAACCACATTATCATCACTGTTACAAGCCATAGTTTCTTTGGTTGAGGATTTCCCAACCTTTTCGGATGTCTCGGTGAGATTTCTATCCTTCCTCAGCTGCTGCAATTATTTTTCAATTTCTGGCGCATATGGTAGCACTTCTTTAGCAAAAGCAGAAGCTCGAGTCATGCACCACTCTAAAACTATCACCTGCACATAGTCAAAGAACACCAAAGGTAAAAAGAGAAAAATAAAATAAAAAGAAAAAGAAAAATTCTTGAATTAGCACTACAAACTATTTCAAACACTATTTAATGTGAATCCGCGGCAACGGCGCCAAATTTTGACGAGGTCGAAACACATACTTAAATTATGTTGTTAGTCAAAGATCATAAAGTAAAATTACTGTCTCCACAGGGATTGGATTTAAATAGTATTCTCAAAGTTTCTAGCTTGGTTGCTATCCAAGTAAATCAATAATTGATGTTGATATGATTTCCAACTAAATTAAGTAAGAATCTAAAGCTATTAACTAATGACAATCGCAACAAAGGTAAGCAAGGTAGTTATCAATGGGAGAAAATTGGGGTTGATATGATAGGTGCAAGATAATTGTTGGGATCTAGCTCTAGATAATTCACTTCTAATATTCAAGAGAGTCTCTCGAATTCACTCGGTTATTAGTTCAACTGTTCAGCAGAAACCCCTCTCTCGATTAAGTCTTAACCTCACAAGATGAACCAATTTCAGCATATGAAGATATGCAAGAATGTGTAGTGGATTACTCTTTAGGAAAACCTCTTTCAATTATTCTCCTAACTAGGTTTATTCAATAATTCAACTAGCCTCTTTTGATTACAAAGAAGAATTAATGAACTCAATCAACAATATAATGCAAAGATATGCCTCTCTCGATTACATGAGCTAGTGAATATAGGTGCAATAATTAAATTAGCTAAAACATTTCAATACATAAAACTAGAGTTATAATCCACAAACAATCATCAACACACCAAATCCATCAAACCCGAAAAAGAACTACTCCGTATATATGGAGCAATTCATCACAGATAAAATTAAACTACAGGAAAACATAAAATCAATCCAAACTCGTTGAGTGAGGAAGGAATGATAAAATCCTTGTGCTCCTTTTTTTCTAACTCCTCCTTAGCCCCCTTAGGTCGAATACGTGTCAAAAGTCCACTAAATAACATTTTTCTATGTGTTTATACCATGTAGGGTCGGGCCCAAATGAAATCACCTTCTCTTAGCCGAAATAGAATTGTCACTCTGTAAAATTTGCACAACCGCACCGCATAAGGTCACGCACCATGCGGGGCATTAGTGTGGAAATTTAGAGAGCCCAACAATTTCATAGGCAGCAAAAATACATTGTTGCGTCGCACCCTGCGTCGCACTAGTGCAAATTTCTCAAAGTACGGCTCAAATCTTGCGTGTTGACGTCCAGACTTGGTCCTCGACCTCAGAACACGATCCCAGCTTAATCCCTTGGGCTTTTACTCAGATTTTAAAGCTCCAAATCACTTGATTTCATTCTTTAACATCAACATAGCTCAAACACGAATAAAGTGCAGTGAATTAGGGTGCAATAAGTGACTAAGATACATAATTATAGCCTACCATCGCCTATAGCCTCTTGAAGATATGTACAAATGTCTCTGTTCCGATCTGCAAGACATTACTAGGCCTTCTTATGACTCACGACACCTATGCAACCTAGTTCTCCAATACAAACTTGTCACGACTCAGACTCCCACCAAATCCATGGTGGCGCCTAACACCACTTTCTAGGCAAGCCAACAACAAATATACGAAAACAAACGTTGATGATGATAGGAAATAGACTTAAAAGTGGAATAGCATAAATGAATGAAGTAAAAACGTCAATACAATAAATCACCCCAAGACCCGGTGTCACCGAGTGCATGAGCTCTATTGAATAATAAGTACAATTATCTGAATAGCGATCGAATGTTGTCTGAATGGCTATAAAGTAATAAAAATATACAATGGATGAGGATCTCAATGCCTGCGAATGGGGCAATCATACTACCTCGAATCCTCTAAGCAATATTGGATACAACTCCCGGATACTGCTACAATCAGCAACACCTAGATCTGCACACTAAGTTGTAATGACCGGACCAGTTATTTTGTGTATTTGAGCCATGTTTCCCCTTTTGAAGCTTCCCATGTGTGTAATTATGGTTATGTGACTTTTAGCGATAGTTGGTTGGGTTTCAAGGAAGTTTTATAGTTCTTTGGAACGATTGGTTCTTAGTTTGGAAGATTAAGTTGGAAGTGTATTTAAGCCATGTTTCCCCTTTTGCCGAAAGTTGAAAATTTGAAGGTTTAGAAATGCCTTAAGTTTTAGCACAGTTTGACTTTATGGGTATCGAGTTTGCATGTTGGTCTTGGAATAGGTCCTTTTTATCATTCAGAACTTTTGTGCAATGTTTAATGTCACTCCGAGTTGGTTTGAGAGGAATCAGACGCTTGGTTGGGATTTTAGCGATTCTTGAGTTTCATTGTGAATTTTATTTTTTCTATGTTCGACTCAAGGTTCCAGATGTTTTATACTTGTGTGGATTTGTTTTGTGGAGCCTCGATGGCTTGGGTGAGCTTCAGACGCATTTCAGAGTGATTCAGACCGTTTTTTATTACACTAGTTCTTTGCTGGTGCTGCAGGTCTTGCAAATGCGAGATACTATTCGCATTTGCGGACCTCACATTTGCGAAGTTGGTGTCGCATTTGCTGTTTGGCAGAGTATTAGGGTGTTCGCTAGTGCGGACTACTGGATCTCATTTGCGATGGGGCAACTAGGTAGGGATGACCGCATTTGCGATCGAGGGGTCACTTTTGCAAAGGGGACAGTCTTCGTATTTGCAAAGTGTGTGTTGCTTTTCGACAATCCCTAGGCTCAACAGGCATTGCATTTGCGATTTTGTGGTCGCATTTGCAAGGGTTCGCATCTGTGAATCCCTAGTTGCATTTTAGACTTCTACATCTAAACAAAAGGGTAGAATTTCAAGACTTAGTCTCATTTTGTCACATTTTGAGCCCTAGACTCGAGGGGAGGCGATTTTAGGTGGGGATTCTCATACAAAGCTATTGGGTAAACAATTTTTGAATCAATTTTGATATTATAACATGATTATTTATGAATTTTAAGATCTAATCCATGAGATTGGAAGATAAATTTTGGGGATTTTTGACTATGTTTTAAAAAATGAAAGTTTGAGATTTCATAGTCGATTTGGATTCGGATTTTAAAACCAAAAACATAATTGGACTCATGGGGTTATAATATCTATACCTCGACTCGGGTTTTGATCTGGTGCGCCCTGGGTTGACTTTTTGGAAATTTTGTAAAGATCTCAACTTTAATAATAATTGAAATTGGTTTCTCATGGTTTCTCATGATTGTGTGGAGGAATTACCCCTTAGGATTTGGTCTAATTTGCATTATGTGTACTATATAAAATGACGTATACATAAAGTGATGTGTGTGTGCATGGGCGTATGTGTGGTAATTTACCTGATTAGGCCTTAGGTTATTAATATGACTTAAATTAGAGTTGTTTGTTTTATGAAATTTTTTTTATTGATGTTCAATCCCCGCACTCTTACGTTATTATTATGATTCTTGTGCACATTGTTGTTGAGCGGTGGGCTATATTGTGTTGTGACTTTGATATTGTTGTTGTGGTGATGTTGTGGCATACGTGTACGTGTTGTGAGGGTTGATGGAGCCTCTAAAGGAAATAAAAGAGTAGTATGAAAGTGCCGGTGACAAGGTCTCGTGTATTCCTGAAAAGTAATGTACAAGAAGGCAATACAACATATGGGCCCCGGTGTAGCATAGGGATCGTCAAAATCTACTAAGTTGAGGGTATGCTGGTATCTAGGATCAATTTCGCATGCTGAGCTACCACCTGCATCTATTAAATATGCAATGTCCCAGACAAAAAGGACGCTAGCACATATGGAATAGTACTAGCATGTAAAGCAAATACCCTCACATGGAATAGAATGTCAACTCAAGAAGAGAGAAACATGGAAGCAGTAAGACGGATCAATAATATTAAATGCCAAGTTCAAACATGATAAATTCAAGTAAGCATTACCAATGTTTGGTTAGGAGATCATTAGTTGTCGACACACCACCATGCACGTGTCATGGAGTTCGACCTCGGCCCGATCAAATAGGCTGTCTCACCCTAATGTATGCGAGTTGACATAGAATTACGAAACCACCACCATGTGCGCGACATGGCATCTGATCTCCGCCCGATCAGCTATGCCATCTCACCACAAGGTTGTGTGGGTCGTCGTGGTCTTTTCTAGCTATCAACTCATCCCAATCAATGGGAATAATCTCAACACTGGCACGTGTAGTTTCTGGCTTGGGCATTTATAACCCAACCTTCCGCAGTAACCTAACAATACTCCGGAAAACACTTTCTATATAAAAGAAATATATTCATCTCATAGCCTCTTATTAAATCTTTCATTTCACTGCCACTCTTGGCCATACACGATAATCTTAATTTTTAGCACAATGGCGGCATTTAATATTTCATACCTTCATTCCTTTACTTGCCATGGATAGGCATAAAATAATTAAATTCATTTAAAATTGGAAAAATTAGAGCTTTAACTCACAAGTACACAATAGCTCAAAACACATTGGAAATAATTACAAAAGGAGAGAATAGTGATTTCAATGGAATCATAGATTGAATTCATAAGCGGTTGATATATCAATCGTACTTGAAGTATTTCCAAAAAGAAAGCATGGTATAATGAGAGCAATTAAAACACAGCTTGGGTAGATAAACATTTGATACATCAATCATTGTAGCAATTTGATACAATAAGAATAGAAACATGGACAAACCATACTTGGAGTTTAGACAACATACCTTAGTTAAGCTTCCTTAGGATTACTACAATGTTCCACTACTCTTAGGAAATTTAATATATAGAAACATAATCAAATCGAACCATTATTAGGAAGGTGTTCATAGTCTAAGTCATATAAGAATTTCATCAAACACATAGTGAGCATTCCCTACTACAACTCCTTACAATGGGATTTCTTCACCCCACAACCAATCCTCAAGTCAACCATTCACCAATAATAGTTCAACCTCCATACCACCTTCATCGGCACATGCATGCCCAACGACTAACTCATAGCTCAAGAATCAGATCTCTCATTCTTCACATACAACCCAAATTCAAAGTTAAGGGCTTATTGCTTCCAATCACCACCCTATAAGCCCAAACATAAAAATCATACTCATATACTCATTATAGACCATATCATGTGAGCTAGGGATAATGTCTTACTTCTCTACTAGAAGACCTTGTGAGTTTTCTCTCTTGAATCCCAAAGGATTGAGCAAGAAATTTAGGTGTAGAAATATTGGAGCTCTGTCCTTCTCTCTCAAGAATGTACCACCTTCTCAAAAAAAATTGATTTTCTCTCAAAAAATACCCCTTAATTCTCTTTACTAAAATTGGGTCGAGTTAAAAATTTCTAAAAAATAACCCCCGATGCAAAACTTGCGATCGCATAATACACCACGAAAAAGATATGATGTCCGTGAAATGGCGTTCAAAATCTAGGTTGGGTCTTATCTGGTTCGCCACAGATTCGCGGTTCGCGGAACGATACGATTCTACGGTCGCACATTGGACCGTGAAATCTCACTCAAGAAATTCTCATGCTAAATATGCGACGAATATGCGATCCGCAGAGTAGCTATGCGGTTCGCATAATCCACCGCTAAATCGCCCTCGAAATTAAGTTGCTTATGGCTCATTCCACGATGATTCTGCAGTCTGCGAAATAGATATGCGGCCGCATGATGGACCGCATAACTGCCATTTTCTGTAAATTTTTCTACCAACTCCACGAGCATTGCAAGTCCAAAAAATTCGTACAAGCACATTAGCTTACTTTGGTACCATAAAAAGTTAAATCCTTGGTGAACTTTTGTGGCGCCTCTCAATAAGAACCTCCAAATTCAATATGGACATACGCCTAAGTCCAAAATTATCACATGAACCTATTAGGACAATCACATCACCAATCCGAGATTATTTTCATAAATTTCAATCACCGGTCAACTTTCATAAATTATACTTCTAACCTTGAAACTAAGTGTTCCAATTCACTCCCAAACGTTCTTGAAATCAAATTAACTAGCCCTGCAAGTCACAAAATAATAAAGAAGAATACGGGAAGCACCAAATAGGGGAACGGGGCTCAAATACAAAAAATGACGGGTAGTTATTGGCTATAAGCCAGATACCCGTATAGTGCTGAGATTGTGCTTACTTGATGATTTTCATGTGAAATTGTTAATTTTTACATTGTCACTTGTCATGCAGGCATAACGACGTATCTTCCTCGTACTAATTGATACTCTATATTCTGAAATTGATTCCTTGACTAATTTGTTTGGAAAGCCTGCATATTTCCCTATAAACGTGATTAACTTAAACTTGCTATTCTTGAGCTGCTTTTTCTAATGCTATTATTGTTATGCTACTACTGTTATTGTTGGCCGTTGAAAGTGAGTAGTGGAATTTTTCAATCTCGTCACTATCTTCAATCCAAGGTTAGGCTTACTACTTATAGAGTACATGGGTTGGCTATACTCATACTACATTTTACAGTTGACGTGCAGATCTAGGTGATGCTATAGAGTTGATTGCTGGAGAGCCATACTAGTACCTATTGGGAATTTCAAGGTAGCTCTGATGTTCGGTTCGCAAGCCTTGGAGTCCTCTTCCATTACTTTTTCTATTACTATTTATGTGCTTCAGATGGTATCATATCATTATTCAGATTGTTGTACTTATTTATTCTGTAGAGATCACGCACTAGTTCAAACAATATTCTATGATGGTATTTCAAAGATATTGCTATTTGGCTTCACTTAATTATCTTATTCCGCTTTTGAGATTATTTCTTAGTGTTATAGTAGTTTATCTCTGTATATTAAATGTTGGCATACCTAGTAAGCATTGTTAGGGGTCATCACGACCTCAATTGGATTTGGTGTTGTGACCAGGTCGTCGTGGCTCGCACCCCTAAGGGAGGAGACGAGCTCTAGGGCCAGCTCGTGATGGGCTCGCGACTCCATGACCCTAGAGGAGCTTTATTAGTGTCTGAAATTTCAACTTGTGGATATATAACCCATTTCATACATGCACTTTATTTTCTCATTATGCGAACTACTAAACACGAATTTGGCATAATTTTGAAGCGTATTTCATCTACATCATTGGGGTATGAAATCTTAACCTATATCTATGGTTATTACTTTGATTTATCATCCAATTTACCTCTAAATAAAGCAACGTAAAGAGGATAAGAAGATTTTTAACTTGAATGTTAAGATTTTGTTTGTTAGGGTTTTAAACATCGATTTTTGACTCGAATTTAGGAAGTAATCACATATTTGAATTCTTTAGGTTATGGATCAACATAATTTAACTTTCATTCTGTATTTAACTATGTGGGCCAAGGTTGTCTTTTTATTGACATTTGAGGTTTGCTTAACAGTTTGAATTGAACATTTGGAATTGGTTAATGTAGCTTTATTTGATATCGTTGAGTATTATTTGCTAGATCTTGGGCATTTGGAGGCCGGGGATAAGGGAAAATACATTTTGGAAGGTTTAAGCCTACTTTAGAGAAGGTAATATCCTTGCTAACCTTCAGTTCATGGAATTTTTCCAACTATGGACATATATGCTACATGTTAGGTGTTTGGGGGTAACATATATATAAGGTGATGAGCGTATATACGGATACCAGGGTTATATCATGTTCGGGAGTAAACTTAGGCTTTTTTATGCCTTATTTGGATATATGTTCTACTTGTAACGTGTTTTATTTTTTTGGCACACACTAATTGCTGCTCAAAAGTACTTTTCAAAATAATTAGCCAAATACAAACTGCTTCTCACCAAAAGTACTTTTAAGAAAATTACTTTTAATAATAAGTTGATTTTAGAAGTTTGGTCAAACATGCTATTCATCTCATTTATGTCTTGTTAAACGATCCTAAATAAGACACAACATCATGTCCAAATGAGCAGAAGTTAAACTTGATCCAAAGATAAACATCGATCCTAAATGCAAAGCCCAAAAGGAAATAGATTATTTCATGTTGGGCCCTTTGGACGGAATTTTGTACAACTATTTAAAAAGAAATTAAAATCTAACTAATTTTTCCTTAATTTAATTTTACTCTATATGACTACTTGAATATTCTTATTCATTATAGGATTATGTCTAGTATTTTTGATACTTATATTTGGATATGCTGGGCTAATTGTATATTGGATTACATGTTGTTGCCGTAGTCATACACTATACATATGCATATATTCTTTCTTATTTATCTCACCTATCCATATGCATTTTTAAGATACCTAATATGTTAAGAATGTTAAAATTTATTGATAATATAAAAAAAAACTACACTATTAGTATATATAACATAAATCAATTTCTATTTGAAAACTTTGATATTGATTCCCAATACTCTAATAAGCTTTCTATATCAAGTAATCGTATTCATTTTTCAATATTTGGAAGAAGTTCTTAGGAGTTTTCTTTTTCTGTTGTCACAGCCCAGAATCCCAATCACGGGGTCATGATGGCACCTAATATCTGCTTGCTAGGCAAGCCGACGTGAATAGAAAATTTACTGAGTTTAACAATTTACGACAAGATAATAACATTGAAAACGATATAAGTCTGAAGTATAGTATAATAATACTGAATAGCGAGTCTAAGCTTAACCCAAAAATTGGTGTCATGAGTATATGAACGTCTAGGGCGCTCCAAACATAGTCTGAATAAAATACAGTGTTTTAAACTCAGAAAAAAACAGTAAAGATAGGAAGGAAGGGGATTTGAAGACTGCGAGTGCTATGCAGCTGTACCTAAAGTCTCCGTCAACAACTGCATCCGAGCAAATCTACCGAACGCCACTAGGACCCACTCTGATATCTGCACAAGAAGTGTTGAGTGTAATAAGATTACAGCCGATCCCATGTACTCTGAAAGTGTCGAGCCTAACCTCGATGAAGTAGTGACGAGGCTAATGCGGGCGACTTACAATAACCTATACGCAGTAGTAATAATAGCAATAATAATAATAATAGGGAAAGAATGCAGGAAATGAAAGTATAGCAGTTAACTTATGACAATAAACTCAAATCTCGCTAGCAGAAAGCCCGGAATAACAAACCTCGCAAACTGAAATGAAAAAATGTTGAAACTAACACAACTACAACAAGTAAAACACACACCACAACAACAAGTAAAACACACACAATAGGTTGCGGCGCGCAATCCGATCCCACTGTAACATCCTTTATAAATATAAGGCATAACGTAAATAGTCTGTTGCGGCGCGCAACCCGAGCCCACCATATCATCATTTACCAATATCATAATACACCCTTGTTCCACCAAATCATCATTTATCAGTAACAATTATTAAGTACACAAACCGTTGTAACGCGCAACCCGATTCTACCATATCAATATTTATTAATATCATAATCCTCCCTTATTCTACTATTTCTATTTATTTTTCTTCAACTACACTTGCAGCGTGCAACCCGATCCACAAACAATTTCAATGAACATAAACAATCAAATAACTCAATTTAAAAAAAATTCTACAATAAAAAAGTATGAGTGCAAGGCAATAATAAACCACGTAATAGTAAAAGGAATGCAACAAATATTACAAAACAATAGGACAAGCAAAGCACGTGACAATTAAGGTATGCAAGTAAAATAGTTAACGCAAGTAGCAATTATTTACGGAGTCATGGAAGGGACGAACAATTCAATACAAGAATAATTAATGACAAACAACAAATTACGACTTAGAAAGCAATTAAAGCATATAACAATTAAGGCATGGAATGAGATAATTCATGAAATACGAGAAAACATGGAAACAATTATTTTGACGGCCTATATACACTCGTCACATGTAATTCACATAACATGTAATTCAAGGGTTCCTAATTCCCTCAAATAAAGGTTAGATCCAATACTAACCTCACCTCGCAACCCAAGTGATCAATCAACAATGGCCTTGACTTTTTAATAAGCCTCCAAACTAACCAAGCCTTGTAAATTATTGACCAAATGATTCAAAATATGTTACAACCCGTAATTTCGTATGTTAGACCACGTCGTAAGATAGTCTATATGTATAGAGCCTAGAACCGGAAAATAGTTCATAAAGTCAAGAAAAGAGCAAAAGGCTTCGTCAAGATGGGAATGCGGTCGCAAAACCCACATGCGAGCCGAATTTCTCACACTAAAATTGCAAACCAAGACAGATTTCTAGACAAAAACCAGTGCCAGAAATGCGGTCATAAGTGCGATCGCATTTATGAAATGCGGACCGCATATTACACATAATGTATCGCAAACTGAGACAGATTTTTGGGCAGAAATCTGTGTAAGGAATGCGACCAGTATGCGATCGCATACTGAAAATGCGGACCGCAAATCTGAAATTATTCATCGCATAATGAGACAGATTTCTGGGCTAAGTTTCGCGTCCAAAATGCGAACCGCATGTTGGTTCTGCGATGGAAATGCGGTCGCAGATTTGACAGACGTCAGACACGTGTATTATTTATTTGCCAAATCAAAGGACTAGTATAAAAATCTCCAAGGTCGGTCAAGAGAGCTATTTTCATCTTTACCCCAGACCTCCCCAACGGAAACAAAGCCACACGACCCTTTCTCAAAAATCCCATGAATCCTAATCAATTTCACTCTCCCTCAAGTTCTAATTAAGGAGAAAGCTAAAGAGATTGATGAACTAAGGAAGGACCCCAATATATTCTCTCTCTTTCAAGCCCTAATTGGGAATGAGACCTAGATATTTAAGAACCAAGGAAGAGGGCTAGTTAATCAACATGAAAGGTAAGTTACCGCTCCCTTCTGCATTCTTTCTCTTGGGGATTCTTGGAATTCGTATTAAGCATGTAAGAACTCATGGGATGGTGCATGGAAGCCATGGGTTCAAGTTAATTACTGTTAATGGACTGGGTTATGGTTGTTTTGGGTTGTTGTTGAGCTGCATGTGTTACCACTATGTTTGTGAAGTTTTAGAAGAAGAAGGGTGTGGAGAAAACACCATGTAGAACTAAGGTTGTGATTAGTAATAACTATACCGGTTAAAGAAAAATGATTGAATCGCTTCTTCACTTGTAGACTAAGGAGTTGTAACAATTGCGTAACTTGAGGATTGGTGCAGTATGTACCAAGTATGTAAGACCGTCCCTTTCTTTCTTTTGCATGACTCTAATTGAATACAATGCTACTAACGAGCCCTAAAGAATACTCTATTCTTAGAAGCTAGGAGTGCTCATATTGTTTCCCTTCTTATGGGAGAATTGATGTATTGTTGTTTCTTCTACCCTACGTCACTATGAAAGTATGATTTATAGGAGTCCAGCATGCATTCGTATATGTTTTACTCTACCGAGCCGCGCTATAGTTGGCCGGGTATGGCACCTATTGTGCAACTATATGTATGTATATGTTTCATCCTACCGAGCCTTATAAAGGCCGGGTACGTTGTTACCGAGCCTTATGAAGGTCTGGTACGTTATTACCGAGCCTGTTACGGCCGGGTATGATACGATGATTATGAAGAGGCATGTCATGATTAGTCGCCCTCGGAGGCATTCAGATGGTACAGGTTATATGTTCTTATCCTGACGCATATTATTGTCCTTATATTATGTTTCCTGCCTTACATACCCAGTACATTATCCGTACTGACGTCCTTTATTTGTGGACGCTGCATGTCGTGCTGCAAGTCCAAGCAGACATATAGACGAGGCTCCCCCACTGCAGTAGGCTATCCAGTTCGGCAGATATTGGCGAGATCCCTCCTTCGGACTTGCCGTAGTCTTGGTATGCATTTTGTTATAGGCATTATAGGCATGTCGGCACCCTGTTCCGACACAGGTTGCATTATGTATGTTCTTGTAGAGGCTCATAGACAAGTGTTGGGTTATGTATAGACAATAGACAATGGGTTGACTTATGTATAGTTGAATTGCCTTGTCGGCAAACGTATGTATTTTGTTGTAGAGGCTCATAGACAAGTGTTGGGTTATTATGATTATTGTTCGAGATTGTATGTGTATGACAAGCCTTATAGATAATAAGGAAAGCTAGATGAAGGGTACGCCGGTGCCCGTTGAGTAGGGCGCGGCCCTCCGGTCGGGTCGTGGCAGAATAATCTTTAGAAACATCCGACAAACGAAATAGGTTCAATGTAGATAATTTTTGAAAAAGTAAGCAAAAGTCAACCCCATGCTCGCTTGGTCAAAATCGAGATTCGGACTAAAACCCGATTACCCATTAACCCCGAAGCTCAGTTATGTGATTTGTTTCGAAATCCGACCTCAATTCGAAGTGTAAATCTCAATTTTACAAAAATCCCCAATTCTTCCCAAATCCCAAATTTCTACCATGAAAATCCTAAATTTGATGTTGAAATCTCATGAAATGTTATGGGTAATTGAAAACAAATGGATTAAAGTCACTTGTCAATGAATTGGGGAAGGAAAGTCCCTTGAAAAATCGCCTCTAGAGTGTTTAGGGTTGAGAAATTGTTAAATGAGCTAAGTCCAGTTTTTCCCCTCTTTTACCCAGATGCAGATGTAGCAATTGTGAAGTATAGTTCGCAATTGCGAACATCGCAAAAGCGGGACAAAGGTCACAAATATGCCCCTGTCACATAAGAGTAGAGTTCGCGAATGCGATAATATGATCGCAAATGCGAACTTACCACTATCGCAAATGCGACCCGAGGCTTCGCTATTGCGAAGCAAGCTGAAGTTGTCAATGATTGCAATTGCGACGAAATTCTCGCAAATGCTAGATTCATCCATCCCTGCCCATGCTCGCAAATGCAAACAATTCTTCGCAAAAGCGAAGCT
Organism: Nicotiana obtusifolia; assembly: GCA_002018475.1. NCBI lineage: Eukaryota > Viridiplantae > Streptophyta > Magnoliopsida > Solanales > Solanaceae > Nicotiana > Nicotiana obtusifolia. The sequence continues at coordinate 26,587 of MCJB01023357.1, read as the reverse complement.
CGCAATTGCGAGTCAGACTTCGCCATTGCGAGATCTGCAACAGAGCACTAGAACTGGTATTGCACTAGCAGACTTTTCGTTAGCAAAACTCATCCGAAACATGTCCAAAACTAACCCAAGCCCCTCGGGCTCAGAAAAAAACATGCACACAAGTGTAATAACATCATACGACTTTGCTCGGGAAATCAAATCACCAAAATAACATATAAATCTATGAATCAATCCTCAAAAAACGAATGAAATTTCAAATTGGAACTGAAGAGCACTATAATCACATTTAAGCGTCCGAATCATGTCAAATCAATTCCGAATTGAACCAAATATTGCAGACAAGTTTCAAATTGCAATCCAGAACAATTCCAAGTTTCAATATAAAAATCCGAACCCGTTAGTTAAGAAGTCAACTTTTGGTTCATCCTTATAATTCTTCAACTTTCAAAAATGCTAGTTTTCAAAAAAATGAGTCAAAACAGTTTAGGGACTTCCAAATTCAGTTCCGGGCATATGCCCAAGTCCCAAATCACGACAAGGACCCACTGGGAGTGACAAAACACTGATCCGGGTCCATTTACAAAAATGTTGACCGTAGTCAACTCAAATCATTTTTAAGGCAATAATTCATATTTTCTTCAATTTTTCAAATAAAGACTTCCTGGAATAAGACAAGAACTGCGCACACAACTCGTGAAATGCTAAACGCACCTAATCGGGGTCTCGGGACAAGGAAATAGAGGCTAAATCTCAAAATGACCTATGGAGCCATCACATTCTCCACCTCTAAAACAAACGTTTGTCCTCGAACGGTTATAGAAAAGTGCCTAAACTGGAGAAAAGGTGTGGGTATCTACTCCGCATATCGGATTGGGCCTCCCACAAAGATGGCTCGATCGGCTGGCCTGTCCACTGCATAGTAACTCTTAGACCTCAACTTCCGGACCTGTTGTGCAAGAATGGCCACTGGCTCCTCCTCATAAGTCAAATCCTTGTACAATTGGACTAAGATAAAATCTAACACATGAGATGGATCACTGTGATACATCCGGAGCATGGAGACATGGAATGCAGGATGAACTACTCATAAGCTAGGTGGCAATGCAAGCTTGTAGGCCACACCACCCACTCAGCCCGATATACCTAGGGCTCAACTTGCACTTCTTTTCGAACCTCATCACACCCTTCATGGGTGAAACCCGAAGCAATGCCCTCTCCCAAAAATGAATGGAACATCACGAACTCTCCGATCGGCATAACTCTTATACCTTGACTGGGTTGTGCGAAGTCCATCCAGAATCATCTTGACCTTTTCCAAGGCATCCTAAACTAAATCGGTACCCAGCAATCGAGCCTCTCTCGGGTCAAACCAATCAACTGGCGAACGGCACCGTCTCCCATATAAGGCCTCATAGGGAGCCATCTGAATATTAGATTGTTAGTTGTTGTTGTAGGTAAATTCCACAAGCGGCGAGAACTGATCCTAAGAACCTCCAAAATCTGTAACGCATGCACGAAGCATATTCTCCAATATCTGAATGGTGCGCTCAGACTGTACGTCTGTCTATGGGTAAAATGATGTACTCAACTTAACTCGTGTGCCTAAATCACGATTTACGGCCCTACTGAAGTGCGAGGTGGACTGCATACCCCGATCAGAAATTATGGACACCGGCACACCGTGAAGATGAACTATTTTGTGGATATAGATCTCAGCCAACCGCTCGGAAGAATAGGTAACTGCTACTGGAATGAAATGTGCCGACTTGGTCAACCTGTCCACAATGACCCATACCGCGTCAACTTTCTTCGAAGTCCATGGGAGCCCAACAACAAAATCCATGGTAATACACTCCACCTTCCACTAGGGAATCTCAAGCTTCTGAAGCAAACCGCCAGGCCTCTAATGCTCGTACTTTACTTGTGTACAATTTAGACACCAAGCCATATATGCAACTATATCTTTCTTCATTCTTCTCCGCCAATAACACTGCATCAAGTCCTAATACATCCTGGTGGCACCCGGATGAATGAAATATCGCGAACTATGGGCCTCCTCAAGAATCAACTCAGGAAGCCCGTCCACATTGGGCACACAAATCTGACCATACATCCGCAACACCCTATCGTCTCCAATAGTAACTTGCTTGGCACCACCGTGCCACACCGTGTCCATAAAGAAAAGCAAATTGGGGTCATCATACTAACGCTCTCTAATGCGTTCATACAAAGAAGAACCTCAAGACCGTGCAAGCTAGGACACGTCTGGAATCCAAAACATCTAACCTAACATACTGATTGGCCGAAGCCTGAACATTTGATGCTAGCGGTTTCTCACCAACTGGAATATACGCAAGGCTACCCATACTCACAGCCTTCCTTCTCAAGGCATCGGCCATCACATTTGCCTTCCCGGGATGATATAAAATGGTGATATCATAGTCTTTCAACAGCTCCAACCACATACGATGCCTCAAGTTGAGATCCTTTCGCTTGAACAAGTACTGCAGACTCCGATGATCTGCGAACACCTCACACGACATGCCGTAGAGGTAATGCCTCAAAAACTTCAGTGCATGAACAATGCATGCCAGCTCTAAGTCATGAACATGGTAATTCTTCTCATGAACCTTCAACTACCGCGATGCATATGCAATCACCCTGCCATCCTGCATCAACACTGCACCAAGCCCAGTACGCGATGCTTCAGAATACACTATGTAGGATCCAGAACCTGTGGGCAACACCAACACCAGCGTTGTAGTCAAGGTAGTCTTGAGCATCTGAAAGCTTAACTAACACTCATCCAACCACCTGAATAGAGCACCCTTCCGGGGTCAATCTAGTCAATAGGGCTGCTATAGGTGAAAATCCCTCCACAAACCGGTGACAATAACCCGCTAAACCTAGAAAACTGTGAATCTCTGAAGCTAAAGTAGGTCTAGGATAGTTTTGAACTGCCTCAATCTTCTTAGGATCCACTTTTATCCCCATGGCCGATACAGCATGCCCAAAAAGGAGACCGGGTCTGACCAAAACTCACACTTTGAACATGGCATATAACTGACTATCTCTCAGAGTTTGAAGTACAGCTCTAAGATGCTGCCGATCCTACTCTCGACTGCAGGAGTAGATCAATATATCATCAATGAGTACGATCACAAAAGAATCAAAATAGGGCCTAAATACCCGATTTATCAAGTCCTTAAATGCTACTGGGGCATTTGTCAACCCAAATGACATTACTAGGAACTCATAATGCCCATATCGTGTCTGAAAAGCTGTCTTAGGGACATCTATTGCCATAATCTTCAACTGATTATATCCAGACCTCAAGTCACTCTTCAAAAATACTTTGGCATCCTGAAGCTGATCAAATAAGTCATCAATCCTCGACAATGGATACTTGTACTTGATATTGACTTCTATCAACTGCTGATAGTCTATGCACTTCTTCATTGAGCCATCCTTGTTCTTCACGAACAACACATGCACACCCCAAGGCGAGATACTAGGTCTAATGAATCCCTTATCCAGCAAATGTTGCAACTGCTCTGGCCATATGGTATAGTGCAATAGAAATGGGCTGAGTGCCCAGAGGCAAATCAATACAGAAGTCAATATCTCTGTCGAGTGGCATCCCTGGAAGATCCGCAAGAAACACCTTTGGAAACTCACACACAACAGGTACCGAATCCATGGAAGGAACCTCCAGAATCGCGCAAATAAGCTAGACATTCCTTCTCGACCATACGCCAAGCCTTCACATCAAATATAACCCTACTGGTAGAATGGCCAAGAGTCCTTCTCCACTCTAATCGAGGCAACCCCGGCATGGCTTAGGTCACCATCTTGAATTGACAATGCAATAAACTATGAGAAGGTGACAGCTAATCCATGCCCAAAATAACATCAAAGTCTACCATATCAAGAAGTAGAAGATGTACACTAATCTCAAGACTCCCAATTGTAATCACCCATGAGCGATAGACACGGTCTAAAACAATGGAATCTCCCACCAGCGTGGACATATACATAGGAGAACTCAAAGAATCACGAGGCATAACTAGATATGAAGCAAACTAGGATGCACATAAGAATAAGTAGATCCCAGATCAAATTAAATTTAATAATCTATATTGCAAACTGGAATAATACATGTGATAACGGCTTCAGATGGCTCGGCATCAAGTCTAGCTAGGAATGCAAAGAAATAGGGCTGGGCCCCACCAGCTTGACCTCCGCCTCTCGGACGGCCTCTAGCTGGCTGGCCTCCACCGCTAACGGACTGACCTCCACCTCTAATGGCCTGACCTCTACCTCTGGCTGGCTGAGCAGGCAGTAAAGCAACCGATGCCAGAACAATGGCACGAGAACTTTGTTGTGGCATGCTGCTCAGAAATCTCAAGCAGTACCTTCTGATGTGACCAGTACCCCTACACTCGAAACCCCCACCTTGCTGTTGTGGCTAGTGAAGCTGAAACTGACCCGAACGCGCCAGATAACCACGGTGATTGCTCAGGATCTGAGGCACACTAATAGGAACTGTAGTGCATTGTAGTTTGGTTGCTCAGGATGAGATACATAAGGATGACGACTAACCGAAGCACTGTGGGATGCCTGCAACTCTGACTGAAATGGCCTAGGAGGATGGCGTCTAGCAAAAGTACCCTTGCCTCTATATGAGGTACCACTGAAACCACTGGAATGACAAAGCAACTTATTGGACACCGTCCCCCTCTCCTGACCACGAACCATCTCGATCCGTCTAGAAATATCTACGGCCCTCTCGAATGATATATCATCTCCAGTCTCTTTGGCTATTTGTAGTCTGATGCTGAAATTGAGCCCATCAATGAATCTCCTCACTCTCTCCCTCTCAGTAGGGAGTAAAACAATGACATTGAGAGCCAAGTCCACGGATCGAGTCTCATACTAGATGAGGGTCATGCCACCCAGTTGAAGGCGCTCAAACTGCCTGCAATACTCTTCTCTCAAAGTGAAAGGAATGAACTTCTCTAGAAATAGCTGCGAAAACTGATCCTAGGTGACTGAAGGCAAACCAGCTGGTCTAGTCAACACATAATCTCTCCACTATCTCTTGGCAGAACCGGTCATCCGGAACACTACAAAGTCGTCCCCATTGGTCTCAACAATAACCATGTTGCGCAACACCTTGTGGCAACGATCCAAGTTATCATGTGGGTCCTCAGAAGGTGTACAGTTGAAATTAACATGAAAGAGCTTGGAAAACTTATCCATCCTCAACAAGGCCTCAGAAGACATGGCGGGCCAATCCCCGGCCTGTGTCGCAACAACCGGCTGAAATACCCCAAATGGCTGGGCTGCTGGAGTCTGATATAGGGGAACCACCTGCTCTGAGGTGTTAGTAGCAGGAGTCTGTGCTCCTCCCCAGCCTGAGAAACGGCTGGTGCCAATGGAAATACATCGGTATGGGCCACATTCTCTATAAGTCCCACCAAGTAGATTAGATTCTAAAGCACTATAGTGGCTATGAATCCCTCTAGGACCTGAGTTGGTGCAACGGGTGTGGTCTGAGCTGGGACCTCCTCCTCAAGATCAATCTGGGGCTCCACTGCAGGTGTCGTTGCTCGAGCTCTAGCCTGGGTCCTGCCTCTGCCTCGACCTCGGCCTCTACCCTTGTTAGTAGCTTCCATAGAGGGCTCCGGCTCCTGTCCGGCTGCAGATGTTCTGCCTTCTCGCTATCTGCAAAAGAACAAGAATAGAATAGTTCAATTATCAATGATAGAATGAATCGCACGATAGAGAAAGAAATAAGTAAAAATTTTCCTAAAACTCCATATCCTCTAGAAGATAAGTACAGACGTCTTCGTATCGATCCTCCATACTAACACGGGGATTTACCCCTCAATTACACCAACACCGGCACATGTAGTTTCGGGGCTAGGTTTTTCCGACCTACCTTTCCTCGGTGGCTAAATGATACTCCCAAGGCATTTATTATTATAAGGATTTACCACTCATTTCATATTCTTTTCCGTGTCATTCATTTTATTGGCACCATTGGCCATAACGCAATATCATTATTGGAACGTTGGTCAAACTTCATAATTCATGCTCACTGTTTCACATTCAAACATCATCACGAATTGTCAACGACAAACATTTCAATCCATGATTTTAAGCACAAATTTGAGCAATTTCGGGTCTTAGGCACATGTGATTTCTTACACCATTTGATATGATTACTTTCATTTGGGCTTTACTTGAAGTCACAACATTTTAATACAAACTCATACTTTCAACACGCTCCCGAAGAATAACATAATATGATAAGAATATTCCGGAACACATTTTGTACATATCCATATATATACATCATACCACACCAAACTTATTCAGAAAAGTCAATTCATAATGGACAACTCGGGACTTACAAAAACATCGTGGGAATTCAATTCTAAGAGAGAAGTTAGCAGACATACCTCGCCTCGAGCTTTTTAAATTCCGGAAATGTTAGCCACTTTGTTCTATTTAGAGACATATCAAAATTAAACACAAATTAGGAAGGAGTTCATAGTTCCAGCTCACTTGAGCATTTTATCAAACACTAGGTGTGCATTAAGATTTCAAGGTCCTCCTATGGTGGATTCTTTTATCCCACTACCCAAAGTTTACCCGAGTGAGCTAAACAATCTTCCCACTACCCTTGATGGTACATGCATGCATAATGAACAACTCCCACCCCCAAGAATTGCCTTAGTCATTACCTATTTCCAATTAAATCCTGGAATTAAGGGCTAGGGAGTATAATCTTACCTCTACGATGAAGACCTAGTGAGTTTTTCTTGTAAATTCTTCAACTTTGAGCAAGAGTTGATGAATGATAAGCTTAGGAACTTCCCCTCTCACTCTATGTCACTCTTTCTCTCTAGAAATATAAGTTTTAACCTTCTAAAAATGATCCCTAAGATTGTTTCATAAGAATGGGGTCGGGTTCAAAAATTAGAAAAAATGAAGCTCCGATGCAGACCGCATAACATTTCTGCGGTCCGCAAAATGGGCGGCGCCCTCCGAAACTGCGCATTTCTGCCTCACTTTGTGACCGGTTTGCCGTGCCAAAGACATATTTTGCGGTCGCATAATGCGCCGCATAAATTCCGTCCGAAAAGTTTTATGCCGCATCTTCGATGGGTTATGCGGCAAGGAAATGATTATGGAGTCGCATAATGGGCCGCATAATGGTCCAACATTTTCCCAGATTTCTACCTTTGTCCGTGGCATATCTATGGTCCGCATATCAGTTCTGCAACCGCATAATAGGCCTCAGAAGCGCCCTGCACTTCCAAAAAAAATTTCTTGAACTCCCCAACGCATTGTTCAAACCAAAGCCTACATCGGCACCACAAAACCCTGGGTTTTATATAAAATTTTACAGGGGCTTACATCCTCCCCTGCTTAAGATCATTCGTCCTCGAATGAGGGCCAAAATCTGCCATTAGACCAATGTGACTCAGATGCTATTACACACCAACAGTTCCCAAAATTTTCCTAGATCTCTAAATTTTCAAAAAAATTTCCAGAGCCTCCCCCTGTTATTGGGCCTATCCACCTACCAAAGAATTCCAAAACCAGCCCTAACAACATATACACTAACCAACGACGCAACATAACATAAAAACAACGCCAATCGCGGCCTCATGACCAGTATACTACCAAAAAGGAACACCTTTAACATCAACTGTACAAATGATACATAATTCATAGAAGGTAACTCTTAGCATATTTAGAGAACACAACTTTATAAATACATAGCTATTCAAACAAATGAGGGTACTTCTTCTTCATTTCTTCCTCGGCATCCCAGGTGGCTCCTTCAACCTACTGGTTCCGCCATAGTACTTTCACGAAGGCGATCTCTTTGTTCCTTAACTTTTGAACTTTCCTACCAAGAATGGCAACTAGAATTTCTTCATACGTCAATTCCTCATTAACCGTAATAGTCTCAACCGGAATAATAAGTGATGGATCTCCAACCACATCCTTCAACATGGATATATGAAACACCGGGTGCACTAAAGACATCTCTGGAGGTAGTTCTAGGTTGTAAGCCACCTGGCCAATCCTCTGAATGATTATGTACGGCCCGACAAACCTCAGACTCATTTTCCCTTTCTTACGAACCGGCATTATAACCTTCATAGGGAAAACCTTCAAGAATACCCAATCATCTTCTTTGATCTCCAAATCCCTACGACGTATATCCGAATAGGACTTCTGATGACTTTGGGAAGTTCTCACACATTCGGTAATAATCTTAACCTTCTCTATATCTTGATGTACGAGGTCTGGCCTATAAACTCCGCTTCCCCAATCTTGAACCACCCAATGGGAGATCTACATCTCCTACCATATAAAGCCTCAAACGGTGCCATATGAATGCTAGCATGAATACTGTTGTTGTAGGCAAACTCTATGAGCGGCAAATGATCATCCCAGCTACCTTTGAAGTCCTGAACACAAGTGCGCAACATATCCTCGAGCGTGTGAATGGTCCGCTCTTCTTGCTCGTCGGTCTGTAGATGGAAAGCTATACTGATATTTACCTGAATGCCCAACCCTTGCTGAAATTTCTTCCAAAATTTAGCTTGTGAACTGTGACCTTGATCACAAATGATGGAAATTGGAAGGCCATGCAACCTGACGATTTCCTTGATATACATATGATCATACTGTTCCATTATGTTGGTAGCCTTAACACGTAAAACATGTGTTTATTTAACGATTACATCCACAATCACCCAAATCGAATGAAACTTGCGAGTCGTGCGAGGTAGTCCTACCACAAAGTCCATGTTGATCATCTCCCATTTCCACATCGGAATTTCTGTGTTCTGTGCCAATCGACCGGGCCTTTGGTGTTTGACCTTCACTTACTTACAATTTTTACATCTTGCCACAAAGTCCGCTACATTCCTCTTCATATCGTTCCACCAATAGACTTCCCCAAGATACTGATACATCTTTGTCGAGCTCGGGTGCACCGAATACCTAATTGTGTGAGCCTCTGTCATGATTCTTTCTCAGAGACCATCTACATTTGGATCACATCGTCGCCCTTGGTACCTTAGGGTACCATCATTCACGATAAGAGAAAAGGCCATGGTCTTATTTTTATGTATCCCCTCCTTCAATTTTACCAACAATGGGTCATTGTATTGCTTCTCCTTGACTTCTACCACAATCGACAAGTCCTATTTTGTACAATCACCCCTCCTTCACTAGAGTCTGCAAGACGAACTCCCAAACTAGCCAACCGATAAACCTCCTTGGCCAACGGCCTTTGATATGCCTCCAAGTGATCCAAACTACTCATATATTTCCGGATAAGAGCATCCGCACAACATTAGCCTTCCCCGGATGATATACGATATCGATGTCGTAATCCTTGAGTAACTTAAGTCATCTTCTCTGCCCCAGATTCAATTCCTTCTGTTTGAAAATATATTGAAGGCTCTTATGGTCCATGAATATATCCATATGGACCCCATACAAATAATGACACCAAATCTTCAATGCAGAGACCATCGTTCCAAGCTCTAAGTCATGTGTTGGATAGATTTGTCATCATTCTTGAGTTGCCTAGAAGCATAAGCTATCACCTTGCCATGTTGCATTAATAAACACCCAAGTCCGATCCTAGAAGCATCGCAATATTCCAAAAATTCATCTATACACTCTGGTAGAGTCAACACTAGTACCTTAGTCAATCTTGATTTCAACTCTACGAAGCTTCTTTCACAAGTATCTGAACACTAGATCTTAAATGCCTTATGCGTCAAGTTAGTCAACAGAGAGGCAAGAGTAGAGAACCCCTCAACAAATTTCCAATAATACCCCGCTAGGCCTAAGAAACTGCAAATCTCTATTGGAGTTGTAGGTCTAGGCCAATTCTTTACAGCTGCAATCTATTGAGGATTACCTCAATTCCTTCTCTAGAGACGACATGACCCAATAATGTGACGCCATGATCGCCATTCCTTCTTTGCAGACCTGGCCTGAGATGATCGCCATGGTCCTCTCGACTTCGTGAATATACGAGGATATCATCAATAAATAATATCACGAATGAGTAAAGAAAAGGTTTGAAGACTCGATTCATAAGATCCATGGAAGCTGCCAGGCATTGGTTAGCCCAAAAGACATTACCAGAAATTCAAAGTGCCCATTCCGGGTCATGAAAGCTATTTTTGTAATATCCTGCTCCCTGATCTTCAGTTGGTGATACCCGAATCTTAAATTGATCTTGGAGAAGTACTTAGCACCTTGAAATTGGTATAACAAGTCATCTATCCTTAGCAGTGGGTACTTATTCTTGATCATTACCTTGTTTAGCTGCCGATAGTCAATACACATTCTCTGTGACCTATCTTTCTTTCTTACAAAAAAGACCGGTGCGCCCCAAGGAAGCACACTCAGCCGGATGAAACCCTTCTCTAAAAAATCCTTCAATTTGTCCTTTAGCTCTTTCAATTTTGCCGGTTCCATTCTGTAGGGCGGAATAGATATAAGCTGCGTCCCTGGCATCACGTCAATCCCCAAATCAATCTCCCTGTCTAACGGGATTCTAGGGAGCTCATCCGGAAATACCTCCGAACATTCATTCACAACAGGCAAAAACTCAAGTGTAGGTACCTCAACATCGGCGTCCGTAACCCGGACCAAATGGTAAATACATCCCTTGTTAATCATGTTTGTGGCCTTAAGGTAAGTCATAAACCTATCCTTCGGCACCACATCATCCCCCTTCCATTCAACCACTGACTCATTTGGAAATTCAAACCTAATGGTTCTGGTTCGAAAATGAAGCTTGGAAAAACATGAATAAAGCCAATCCGTCCCCATTATTACGTCAAAATCAACCATCCCCAATTCAATGAGATTGGCCATGGTGTCCGAATATGCACCGTGACAACATAATCCCTATAAATCTGCGTGACCACAATAGACTCACCAACCGGAGAAGATATGGAGAACGACTCATGGAGATATTCCGGCTCTATCCCAAATTCCATAGCAACATAGGGAGTGACATATGACAAAGTGGAACCGGGATCAATAAGAGCATACACATCATGAGATTGGACAGACAATATCTGTAGATGCCTCTAAGCTCTGGTGACCCTTCATGGCATAGAAACGGCTGGGTCCCCCCAAACTCTAGGGTGGCTCGAGCTAGAGAAGGTGTTGCGGACGTAATAGCTGCAGAACTGGCTGGCTGTACTGAACCCCTGCACATGCTCTAGTGAGAAGAGCAGAAATCCCTCTGAATGTGACCCCTTATACCACACCCGTAACATGTGGACTGGTCCATAAAGCAGGCCCCAAAGTGCATCTTCCCACACCTAGGGCATGGGGGCCTCTGCTACTATTGAAATCTACCGCCAGACCGACCCTGCTTGTAAGGTCCCATGTTTTCCTAGCTAGGCCTAGAGAGGCTCCCCTGCTGCTGACTGGGAACCGATGGCTGCACAGTAACTGACGACTGAGCAAAAGACTGGGATGGGCCTGATGACACTCCCCTAAATGCTGACCTACCACCACCACTACAAGTAGAACCATCAAAGATGCTTGCAGACAAGGCCTTGCTGCTGCTCTCATGCTCCATTCTATTCTTCAATTTGCGGGTCTCTGTGGCTTGAGAAAATGCCACCTTCTTACCATAGTCCATATCAGAATTTAAGGCAGTTGTAACGGCCTCATTAAAAACCAAAGGCATAAGGCCCTTCACAAACCGGCGCACCCTAGCCTCCGTAGTGGGCAACATGTAAATGGCATATTTGGACATTCGCGCGAACCTCATATGAACCTCACACTCATGTTCCCTTGTTTCAGGCTCTCACACTCGGCGGCATGGGCAACCTTAGTCTCGGCAGGCATGAAATGATAAATGAAAGCATCGGCAGACTCACTCCACCTCGCCGGAGGGCTGCCCTCCTCATGGGAGTCCACCCACAACTCAAACCAATAATAGGTCACCCCCTTAAGGCGGTAGGAGGCCAACTCCGCTCCCTCCGTCTCAGTAGCACGCATAACTCAAAGGGTCTTGTGGATCTCGTCAATAAAACCCTTGGGGTCCTCCTCAAGATCAGTACCTGTGAACACTGGAGGGTCCAACTGGAAAAATTTGTTCACTCTGGAACTAGTGGAATCCCCTTGCTAGCTAGAAGAAGTGGGTCCATCTGGAGTCGTCTACACAAAAATCAAACTATGGTCAACCCTTTCAACTTAAGCCTCAAACTTTAGGACTAGGTGTCCTATTTCACCGCGAAACTCACCCGAAACCAAAACCAAACACCCCGACAAATCACATAATAACAATACAACATAGAGGAGGCAATAAATAAGGGATCGGGGCTAAAATATTCCAAATGACCAATCGGATCGTTACACCAGTACACCATGAATCCATGACACTGAAACACAACTATACAACAAGGAGTTAGCTTATAGAGGAATAAAGATGAGGAGGAGAGAGAGAAACATTATCTGATAAATTGAATGAAAACGAGGTTTATAATAAATTTTTCTTTGGTAAACATTTGCGTGCTTTCGCTTTAGTGCTTATCGAATTATTAAAATTTTGGATTATTATAAGTTTTTCCTATAATATGGAATTCAAGTGATACTACTTATGCCACGTAATTTTACTATACTGGATGGCTCGTGCCCATGCCAGCACGGGCATTTGCTCAACAACATTGTTTGTGTTATTCGCACATCAACAAGGTTAATGGAAAAAGTTCAACACCGAACAAATATTTTAATACATATTTGAAGAATTTAGCAACATCACTGAACAAGAAAGCACACTGTCAAGTCTTTACAACATATTAATACCCTATAACATTTTCATGCATTTAAGAAAGTTCTACAAGATATCCAGCAGATCAACTCACTGTGACTCTGTGAGCAATGAGTTATTTGCAACAATCCAAAATTGTAAGGACCATTTGGAACCTCTAGGAAAAGATATCATTTCCCTCCAACCATTGAGAGATCATCTTTCACCTTGCCTCGCTGAGTCACTTGATACAAGTATGACATTGGCAAAAACTAAAATCTTATGCATAGATGACATCCCCATCTTGCAGTCTCTTGACTTAATATTATTGTTGAACAGAACATGGAGAATGTCGTCAAATGTGCTTTGCATCGAAAGACTTAATGTGCAGTATTATACGTAGCAAAGTTGTGGAAATGGATTGTACTGATGTTCTTTTGTGTACTAAGAATAGCATTTTGGCTGTAAAAAAAGATTGTGTTCCGTCTTTAACTTTCACAACTACGTAATTTAGCTCTATTATCTAAATCATTACATCTACTACACATTTATTGTCAGTGAATTTCTTATTTTAGGACATTAAAGTTAACTCTTTTTTTTATATACGCGTAGACGACATTTCTAATGAGATAAAACCGGTGCAACATACATACATAATACTTTTTCAAAAGAATTGAATGACTAGTATAGACTTAATAGAAACACTTTTATGGAGAGAAGATTGAATGTTGGTTTTCATGTCATTATATGGAGACAAAAGTAAGAGAAGTAAAAAGGTAGACAATGTATGTCCAGAAAATAAGTAAGATGTTGGTAACAACATCTGTCTAGCGAGTGGTTTAGAGAACTATCCAAAGAAAGAAGACACACCTATATGTAAGCTAGAGAAGCAGTTTATTCTACCCCACATACCTCAATTTCCAGACACATACACTTTCAGTTTTATCCAATTTTCAACCACCACTTGATAACAAATCTGGAAAAATCAATCTAATGTGATTAGTCATATGCACCTTGGTAATTAAATAATTCCTTTGTCATCCCTGATCTGTCTGTTGTTGAGAAAAGATTCTTTACCCCACATGCAGATGAAAAATTCAGGTCTAATGGACAAGGATGTGGTAAAATAGTATTTGTTTACCAGAAAAAGTTTTATTTGTTTACCAGAAAAAGTTTACTGCAGTACCTTATATTTTGAATTTGCAACAAACACTTGCCAGAGATTCCACAAAGCGAACCAACTTTTAGGTTATGGAGATGAAAATAGAACTACAATAGGGAGCTATGAAAATAAAATTAAATAATATACTAAGTCAATTAAAAATAAAATAAAAGAACATGTCAAATCAGTTAACAACTAGTGTAAATGCAAGACTCCGATGATTTCATTGATATTACAAAAGTGTCACGAAACACAATCCTTTAACTATAGGACCCAAAGAAATCTAGAATATACATGATAAAGGAATGAAGAAAAGAATTAGTTCATTAGTTGTTTTATTTTTTCATCCCCACTCTATTTTAATGGTTCAAGATGTGAGAGGAACACACACTCAAATTAAATTCTAAAACCAATATCTATTGCTACAATACCCTTCTATTATCATGTTGCAGTTGAGAAGTGACAACATATAAACTTTTACTTTGCAAATACAATTTGTAAAAATCTAAGGACCCTCTTTCACGGGAATATCCCAACATAGGTTAAGATTGTGTACCCTCATAATCGGATAACAATTAAATTTTTCCGCGATTTTAAAGATACGTGATCTAACTTGATACAAAAATATGAAATCAGATTAAAATTGAAATTAATGATATAAGATAAATACAAACCATGCAAGTTAAGCAGTCTTGGCCTTGAAGGTTTATTGCCCTTGCGCCAAGAAATGTTTCAATCGGTGCCGGAATAGAATGGTGAGATAATAACAACTAAAAAGAATAGTATATAGCTTTAGAATGCCAGTAACAATGTGTTTTTCAAATAATCAAACCCCCCTTTATATAGTAGAGGAATCCTACTTTAGGAACAATTTTGTATAAGGTAAAAAATCTCACGATTTGCTAATTAAGCGGTTCCATTAATACGTGTCGAGATTTCCGCCGTGATGCGCGACCGGTTACGGATATTTCGGCCTTCCGTTATTTTGGTTCGATGATATTCTCTCGACCTTATTCGAGGTCAGGGTCGGTTCCGGGGTCATGGGCTCAATGTTCTCGAGGACGGATATTTTGACCTCTTGTTCTGGTTCGATGAGATTCGGGGTTGATCTTCAACCCTTCGCGTTTCGAGCCCGATCTGTCGTGCAATAGTCGAGCAAGATTTCGACCATATACAGATAGTTCCCTCGTTTTTCGGAGAGTAAGTGACGAGAAACGATATGGGCCTCAGATTCTCACTACACAAGCTTCCGATTATCACTCTAATAAATAAAGACAAATTCATGACGTAAGCGATAAGAATGGTGGAAACGTCACGTCAGTGCAGTCTTCAGGGCTTTAAATGCTTGTCGGTTAACGGTCTGCTGCTTCAGCATGCGAACCGCCGATTTGAGAAAACTATAAATACCCTTTTCATCCATTTATTAGAACCTTTATATTTAAATATTTGCACTTGTGCTTTAAGAAAACTACATTACTCTCATCTTCAAGCCTCTTCTCTTCTGGTTTTCTGAAAGTCTTCATAAGTTATCTGCTAATTATACCCCCTTCTTATTAGCACCTTCTTTCCTCTTCTATTTATAAGAAATGGCAAAGACTTCAAAATACGTTCCTCAAAAAGAAGATCCATCTTCCTCAAAACCGACTGAGAACATTCTGCCCGTTGTTACCGAGGAACCGACATCGGAACCCCTTCTTAAGATGTTCGTCCCTATGGGATGTCCAACCGGAGCTGATTTCAAGGTTAAGAAAACCTCATCGGTGCCGGGCCGGTGTGAACTGGTCTCGAGATACATATGTTCGGTCACCGACAGTGTTCTCGATAAAGTCAAGGAGGACTGCAACTGGGTCGGTAAGCATGTAGTGGTTCCTGCCGAGGAAGTAATCACCACCCACGTGGAGGGCTTTTTAACTGTTTACACTTATCCCTTCACGTTGAGTCCTTTGGATCCAGTCATCATCACATTTTGTAAAGGGTACGAGGTGACCCTAGGCAAAATTCATCCCTCCTTCTAGAGGATAGTCATCCTCCTCTGCTTTTTTGTAAACAAGATCGAGGGGTGCCCCTTCACCATCGATTACCTCATGTGTCTCTGCAGTCCCCGACTCTATCGAGGGGGGCTAATAAAACTTGCTTGTCGGGCCAGTAAGGCCCCATTCTCAAGCATCAACGACGACCGGGACCAAGGCTGGTTAGGTCGATTTGCTCGAGTGAAGACCTCAGACTTAATCCCGGCCGAGGACATGCCATTTCCTGAGAAATTGAACATGAAGCATAAGTATAACCTTGCCTTTAGGAATTTTTTTATCATTTCTCTTTTGCCCTTCTTCGTATCAATTCTTTGTGATGCAGCTGTCGCCCGGATGCCGGATGCAGTTCCTCGACCCAAGGAGTAGGTCGAGGGGATCGTGTCGCAAAAACCCTATTCCTAGCGCATGTGGCGTGAGCTTTCGAAGGGCCGATGGGAGGCCCGGTCTCATAGTGAGATTTTTTCTTTAAGTTACATTCAACCTTATTTTTATGTCGTCGATTTCTAATTTATTTTACTTCCCTTTCGTAGGTTTATCAAAAGATGTTGAAATGAGGCCTCCACCACGCTGATGATGATATTTACATCGAGCACCCTATTTCGATGCAAGATAAAGATAACAAAACGAAAAATGCTCCGAGTTCTCGGGCCCTGAGAAGAAGAGGCCAAAGAAAAGATTGGCGCATAAACCCAGACTCACTTAATCAATTGAGGGATGAGTCCGAGATGGAAGAAGAAGACTTTGATCTAGTGGCCAGTTTGCCATCACGACTTGAAGGGCAATGAGCCTCCGAACCAAGGGTAGGCAAAGTCGATTTTCATCAAGTCGGGGAAGCCGGTGTGGAGGTAGGAGCTGAGGCTTCCTGTGATGCGAGGAAGCAGGAAGCACTTGGTCCGATTGAGATTATCAATTCGCCCTCGTTCACATAGTCGATGTTTAACGATGCCCAAGCAGCAAAAGAATGCCCCATCGAGGGATCCCATAGATCAAAAGACCATTTTCGTTGTTTTTTCGAAGGTGTGGATTCGACAGCCACGGAGGATACTATTGGATTTGGTGATGTGTAGATACCGAGGAAGAGCTCACCCCCTAAAACAAGCGGGCCTTCCTCGAGCCCGATATTGGTCGATCAATTCCGTACCCCGAGTGCTTATCCTGATCGAAAATGCACCATTGTCTTTTCCCTTCTTGAGGACGCCCGGGTTCTTTCCACCCCCGTAGGGGTGGCCAGCTATCTTCAGTGCTTGGTGACGAAGAGGATTAGGCCAAAATGAACAAGGTGGAAGCACCTTGCCTGTTCAAAGAAGCTCAACAGGCGTTGAATAAGGTAACTTTGGATGCCCCTTTATTATGTACTTAGATTTTGTCGTAAGTAATTGTAACATTTTTCTTTGTGGTTGCAGGCCTCGGTACTTCATCATGAAACTTTTCTCCGATACCGGAAGAGTTCAAACGCCACGAGGCCGAGACTCGGGAGCTTACTTAAAACAAGGATGCTTACAAGATTCGTAGTGAGAAATCCCATGCTAAGCTAAAAATGGCTCGGAAAGAGCTTACCGACCTGGTCAACCAAGCAAGAAGAATATTTGAAGTTAGTGATGACGAGTCAGTCACAGTGGCTAACGATTCGAACTCGCAGGATCAAAAGAATCTTGATCAGATTGAGCAGCTCTAGGGAAGGGGATACAGTCAAAGCTGAGGCCGAAGAATGGAAGAAGAACATGGATCGCCTGGCCTTGGAGAAGGAGACTGTCGGTCTATCAAGCAAGAAGAATATTTGAAGTTAGTGATGAAGAGTCAGACACAGTGGCTAACGATTCGAACTCGCAGGATCAAAAGAACCTTGATCAGATTGAGCAGCTCCAGGGGAGGGGATATAGTCAAAGCTGAGGCCGAAGAATGGAAGAAGAACATGGATTGCCTGGCCTCGGAGAAAGAGATTGCTCGGGCTTAGTTGGCTTCGCTTCAGGTTCAGCTTCGGGATGAAAAGGAGAAAAACTTGGTGCAGGCCAAAAAGATCGAGGTGCTTTAGTCTCAGCTGAACTCGGTTGTCTCCGGTCAAGAAAAACTGGCTAAAGACCTTGAGGCGACCAAGTCAGAGGTTGTCGTGGTCAAGGCCGAGGCCGATGATAAGGTGGCCTAGCACAAGGCCGATGCTGAGGTGATTGATGACCAAACGAGACACATGGTGAAGCATGCGAATTGTCAATCCCAAAGAGAGACCCTTGAGGGAGTCCATGCTCAGAATTTTTACCTGTTGGCTGAAATCGAGACAGCTAAGATATACGAAGCCAAGGCCAGGAAGCTTACCTATCCCGAGGAAGATTTCGAGGGGTCTGAAGATTCGGGTGAGTCCAATAGTGATGAAGACCCCAAAGGCGATGACCTAGCCCCCGATAAAGATTAAGCCATTTAAGATCTTTTTAGGCGTTGTTGCCTTTTGTTTTTGGTACCGTCTTTTTGTTAACGTCGTTCGGCCTTTGTAAAAAAAAATGTATCGGGGATATTATGCTCTTATAAAGAAATTATGATATAGATATGGCTTTTCCTTTTCACAACTTTTGAATTTCTCCTCCTATTTTTATTCAAAGGCCGAAATGCCTTAGCATGAAATAGTTAGGTTATGTTCGAAGGTTCGAACGAGCCTTGCCTTTAACATTACTTTGTGTTTAGGCATCGTAGTCATTCGGTGTTACCGAAAAATTTTCCCCAAAACACATATGCTTTTTAGGGTATGATTTTCCGAGAGTGTGTTTTTGCAAGCCGTTGTAATCTCAGGTTTTGTTAACCCAAAAATGGCCTTAGACTTTAGTTCGGGTAATGCCAAATAAGCTTCGTGCCCTCGAGTGTGCAATTACCAGCCTTCGATTCTAAGTTACCACGATTTACTTGCTTCCTCGTTAAAAACCTTGCCGTAAAACCTATTTGCGACAAAACTGGTCCAAGAAAAAAAGTGTGCAATGCGTGCTTTCAGACCTAACATCTCGTATCGTCCCTTGTTGCTACCTGCAAGCATTAGTTTAAAATGTAAATCAAAATAAAGGAGGGGGTCGTACCTTTGTGGTAATATCGCTTTAAGTGAGTTATATTCCAATTATTCGGTAGTTGTTCACCATTCATCGCTCCGAGCTTGTAGGATCCGTTTCTGGTGATCTCGACGATATGATATGGTCCTTCCCAGTTTGGTCCCAACTTCCCCCATTCGGGTTTCGGGTGTTCAGTGTGACCTTTCTTAGCATTAATTCCCCGATGTTGAAGTATCGAAGGTTGGCCCTTCTGTTGTAATATCTCTCGATTCCTTGCTTTTGGGCAGCCAACCGAACAAGGGCGGCTTCACGCCTTTCATCCAACAGTTTCAAGCTCGGAGTACGGTTAACCTCTTTTTGAGGTTTTGGAGTACGATTTGTTGGTCGAGAAACTTTGTCACTTTGCTGTCGATAAATTGTTTCCCGTTGTCACATACGATTTTGGATAGCACTCCGAACTGACATATGACGTGGTCCCAAATAATATCGATGACCTCCTTTTCCCTGACCTTCTCATATGCCTGGGCTTCCACCCACCTTAAAAAAAATAATCAGTCATATAGAATATAAATCGAGTCTTACATAGTGCCCACGAGAGGGGGCCGACGATGTCCATTCCCGATCGATGGATCATCGGAGCGTGTCTTGGCATTAATCCCTTTTTTTGAACGAAATCCTTTGCGTCTTTTTCCATGTCGATCCAATAATAACCGGCTCTGATTATTTTTCGAATTAGTGATTCAGCGCCTGAATGATTTCCATGGGCACCTTCGTGGATTTCCCTCAAAACATACTCAGTATCGCCCGGCCCTAGACATATTGCAAGTGGGCCATCAAATGTTCTTCTGAACACGGTTCCATCTTCGGATAGGCTAAATTGGGCCGCCTTTGTACACAGGGCCCTAGGCTCTTTTGGATCCGAGGGCAGTTTACCGGATCTGAGATATTCCACGTATTTATTCCTCCAATCGCAAGTTAGGCTCGTTGAGTTGATCTCAGCGTGGCCTTCCTCCAGCACTGATCTCATAAGTTGTATAACTTCTCCCTAGTTTAATTTGTCGTCTTCAAACGATGACCCCAAGTTAGTGAGGGCATCGGCCTCGCTGTTTTGATCCCGAGGTACATGTTGCAAAGTCCATTCTTTGAACCGATGTAATGTCACCTGTAATTTTTCCAAGTATCTTTGCATTCGTTCCTCTCCGACCTCGAGTGTTCCATTGACTTAGTTTACCACAAGGAGGGAGTCGCCCTTGGCTTCGATCAGTTCTGCCCCAAGCTCCTGGCTTGTTCAAGGCCTACAATCATGGCCTTGTATTCGGCCTCATTGTTAGTCAATTTCACAGTCCTAATCGATTGTCTAATTATATTGCTTGTTGGTGACATTGATACTATGCCAAGCCCGAACCTTTTTGCGTTTGAGGCACCATCCATGAAGAGGGTCTAGATTCCCGAGGAAGTTGAGTTAATCAACAACTCTTTTTCGACCTCAGGTACTAGGGCCGATGTAAAGTCGGCCACAAAGTCTTCCAAAATTTGAGACTTAATCGTGGTCCGAGGTCGATACTCAATATTGTACCCACTTATTTCTATGGCCCATTTGGCCAGTCGGCCCGAGAGTTCGGGCTTATGCATAACGTTCCTCAGTGGCTAAGTAGTTACGGCACATATGGGATGACATTGGAAGTATGCTTTTAGCTTCCTATATGCGCTTTACAAAGCGAGCGCCAGTTTTTCCAGTTTAGGTTACCTAGTGTTGGCCTCACCTATGTTTATACTAACATAGTAAATTGGAAATTGCGTACCTTTCTTTTCCCGAACTAGGACTCCACCTACCGCTATCTCTGAGGCTGCCAAGTACAAGTATGGTTGTCCATCCGCCTTCGACGTGTGGAGCAAGGGCGGGCTCGATAAATATCTTTTGAGTTCCTCCAGAGCTTGCTGGCATTCCGGGGTCAATGAAAAGTCATTTTTCTTCTTCAGCAGTGCGAAGAATCAATGGCTTTTGTCAGATGACCTCGAAATAAATCGCCCTAGGGCGGCTATTCGCCCGGTTAACCTTTGCACGGCCTTTACGTAGTCCGCGATCGTGATATCTTTGATGGCTTTGATCTTATCAGGATTGATCTCAATTCCCCGATTGGATACCATAAAACCAAGGAATTCACCCGACCCTACTCCAAATGCACACTTTTCTCGGTTTAGGTCCATGTTGTATTGCTTCAGTATATTGAATGTTTCCTGCAAATGTCTTAAATGGTCCTCTGCTCGTAGGGATTTATCTAACATGTCATCAATGTAAGCCTCTATCTATTTTCTTATTTGTTTCTCGAACATCCTATTTATTAAGCGTTGGTACGTGGCACCAGCATTTTTTAATCCAAACGCCATTACATTATAATAGTATGTGTCATACATAGTGATGAAAGAAGTTTTTTCCTTAGCCCCTGGGTCCATCCGTATTTGGTTGTACCCGGAATAGGCATCAAGAACACTGAGGGTCTCATGGCCGGCCGTGGCATCGATCATACGATCGATGTTGGGCAAAGGAAATGAGTCTTTGGGGAGTGCTTTATTCAAATCTTTATAGTCTATACACAATCTTAATTTATTCCCTTTTTTAGGGACTACAACTACGTTTGCTAACCAATCCGGGTATTTGACCTCCCGAATAGACTCTGTTTTAAAAAGTTTAGATACCTCATCTTCGATGAAAGAATGCTTGATCTCGAACTAGGGTCTCTTCTTTTGTTTCACCGGATGGAACTTCGGGTCCAGGCTCAGCTTGTTAGTGGTTATCTTCGATGGGATACCTGTCATATCAAGGTGGAACCAAGCGAAACAGTCTTTGTTAATTATAAGAAATTGAATGAGTTTTACCCTGGGCTCGGAGCTTAGCCCCATGCCTAGGTATACCTTTTCATCGGGCAAGTTTTCTCGCAATATGACTTGTTCCAGTTCCTCGACCGTCGATTTAGTGGCGTCAAAATCATCGGGGGCTATAAAAGATTTGGGAATCCCATAATCATCATCCTTGACTTCCCCTTGTTTGTTCGAATCTGCTGAAGATGGTATCAGTGATCGATATTTTTCCCCGTTTTTGACCACCCGGTTTGGGCCCTTCTATGTTGAAATTGTAGATGTCGGTACCACCTATTAAATTGCAAATATTTCTTTTGTAGCCGGTTGTTCCCCGTAGACCGTTCTAACTCTGTCAGGTGTTGGAAATTTCAATGCCTGGTGCAGCGTTGAAGGCACAGCCCTCATATTGTGGATCCATGGCCTTCCGAACAAAGTATTGTACCTCATGTTTCCTTCGATTACATAATACTTAGCTTCCTATATGGTGCCGGCGGTGTTTACCAGTAATATTATCTCACCCTTAGTGGTTTCACATGCCATGTTGAATTCGTTTAGAACTCAGACTTTAGGTACGATTTGGTCTTGTACACCGAGCTGCTCCACGACCCTCCATCGAATGATGTTGGCTGAGCTACCTAGATCAATTAACACAAGTTTAACTCAAATTCTATGTACGAGTACAGATATTACCAGTGCATCATTGTGGGGCTGTACAATTCCTTCCATATCCTCGTCGTTGAAAGCTAAA
Organism: Nicotiana obtusifolia; assembly: GCA_002018475.1. Lineage (NCBI taxonomy): Eukaryota > Viridiplantae > Streptophyta > Magnoliopsida > Solanales > Solanaceae > Nicotiana > Nicotiana obtusifolia. The sequence continues at coordinate 3,945 of MCJB01023357.1, read as the reverse complement.
GTTCCTTCCGGTATGTAGTCTCGAGTTCGTTTCTCCCTAGTGATGGATACTTTGGTGTGTTTCAATGTCGGCCCTTAAGGGATATCGACCTTACCGATGATCATGCTAATGACATGTTGAGGTTCTTCTTGTTTTTCCTGTTTGTTAGAATTCCTGTTCCTGAAATTATTCTTGGCTCGGTCGCTCAAGAATTCTTGAAGATGCCCGTCATTGAGTATTCGGGCTACTTCCTCTCTCAGTTGTCGACAATCTTCCGTTCTGTGATCGCGAGTGCCATGATATTCTCCATCTTGTTAGGATCCCTTAGAGTTGGATCGGATTGTAGAGGTCGAGGTCATTCGGTATCTTTGATGCGCTCGATAGCTGATACAGTAGCGACAACATCGACATTAAAGTTGTATTCCATAGCCTTGGTGCTTCTTTAGGCCCGATGGACCTATCGAAGCTGTTTTTGGTCATGAGTCCTCGATTGCTCTGGCCTCGTCATTTCTCCTTTCGTTTCCCATGGAGTTCCAGCCAGACCCACTACTTCTTCGGTCTCTATTATATGGCTGATACCGATCCCTGTTTGGCCTCGGTTGCGGTCGATATCTCTTTTGACTCTATCTAGGGTTCTAACGGGATAGACAGACCCCGAAGGGGCCCCGAGATGATCATCTTCGACTTTGACTTTGAAAAGGTCCGATTTCCTAGTTTCGACCTTGATAGCTGTTGTGTGTGCCTTTACGGAAGAATCCACAAGCACAACAAATGAGTTGATAGAATTAGGAGGTAAATTGTTATACCATTTTGATAGCACATGTAAACGAGGTTAGATGCTCGCTAGGATTGGTCGTTTCGTTATACTTGGGTATTTCTGGCATACGGAATTTCTTGGGGATCGGCTTCGGGCGGCGCTTAGTGGAAAAGATTTTTGCACTAACTTCCTGGAATCCAAGCCCTTTAATACCTGAGGTGCTCCTGGGATTTGGTCTACCCTGGAGTTGTAGGTTTCAACCTTTTAGTCGTGAGCCTCGATCTTCTTCTCCCCTTACTCTATCCGTTTTGTCAGCTCCTCGGGCATCTTTATAATCTCGGGATTAGCCCACGGTTCATGTTTGTTTGACCTTTCAACAATCGATTCATCCCTGCGGGTGAGTTTCGAGGGAGGATCGGGCTCAACCCTGCTTGGTGCAAGGCTTTGGATTTGTACCTGAGCTATCGCCGCCTGTTGAGCCTGCAACATTTTGAAAACCACTCGTAGCAGTTAGCAAGTATAAATACGTGGTATAATCCACCTCTCACCAATAAACTCAAGCTCTCTATTAGCAGTTACCTCCTCAACCAGAGTATATGTATATAATGGACCTCACCAGATAGGTCGTCAAGTTCAAATCAGGAAAACTCACAGATACACTGGCTTCTTGTCAAATATTACGCACGATTCAATAAGAGTATTTTATGGAAATGCCGAGGCGTACGACCTGATCCCATCATAATGTGTGTACTGCCGAGGGTCGAACGACACAAATCACAGATACATCTATTATACTGCGAGGCGAACAGCCCGATCCCATCATAACAAATACATCACCTAGGGGTAGTTTCTCCCTCACAAGGTTAGACAGGAGACTTACCTTGCTCTGAAGCTCCATAATTGGTTTCCAACTTCTCTCTAATACCTCGAATCGATAACCATCATTCCAAAACTAGTCAAACAAAGTGCAAACGAATCAAAATATACTCTAATACCCACAACTAATAGATTTAAACAATTCCTCACTCCGCTTGAAGAGCCGATAAAGTCAACCCTTGGACCCACGTGCCCGAATTCCGAAACCTTTCGAAGATATACATTACCCATAACAATACGAAATCAAATATGATTTATTCTCAATTCCATACCTAATTTCGTGGTCAAAATCCAAATATACCAAATTCTAGGTTTTCTTTAAAGTCACACAATTTCCATCAATTTCCATGTTCAAATCCATGTATAATTCATGTATTTAACTCACAATATGAAGAAATCACTTACCTCGTGATGGGTGACGAAGAAGTTCCCACCATATCGCCCCAAGTTCGGCTCTCATGGAAGATTTGAGATAAAATAAGGCAAAACACGTTTTTGCAAACATATACACTGCCCAGGCGACCTTCATCGCGAAGACGGCACTGCCTCGCGTCGCGAAGCTCAACAAACTCAGGACCCAAAACTCTTCTTCGCGAACACGAGGTTAGTCTCGCAAATGCGATGCTTCACCGGCTGCTCTATCGCAAACGCGTCCACTCCATTGCGGACGCGATGACCAATCTCCCCCAGCCAACTTCCCCAGCGCGAACGCGAAGCTGACATCACGAACACATAGAACTACCGCCCCAACGTACGTGAATGCGAGCTGCTAGTCGTGAATGCGAAACACAAAATTTTAGAAGCCAAAAACAAGGGGAAAAATGACCTAAAACTATCCCGAAAAACACCCAAGGCCGCCGGGACCCTGCCCCATCACAACAATAAGTCCCAAAGCATAACACAAACTTACTCGAGGCCTCAAGTCATGCCAAACAACATCAAATCTACGAATCGACGATCGCAACCTTCTTTCAACTTTCTAACATTCAAACTTTGACGAACGAGTCAGATTCATACTCATACATTCCGGAATGACGACAAATATTACACATAAGTTACAAATCACAATACGAACCTATTCCAAGGCTCGGAATCCCAAAGGGAAATTGATAACATCAAAATCCACTTCACGTCAAACTTATGAAATTCATAAACTTTCAAAATGCCAACTTGCTATAATAAGTGCTGAAATACTCCCAGACCACCTGATGCTCAACCCAAACATATGTCCATGTCTGTGATGTGTCGGGCAATTTCGGCAAATTTTGATACTATTTGCTTAAAGTTTAACTTGTTTTACTTGCTAATTCTCATGATACTTATGTAATTTTAGTGAATTTGCAGAATAACAAGTGTCAAGACCCAGAAGAATAGAAAAGATTTCAAAAAGTTAGCTGAAGAAAAGAAGAGAAGTTAAAAGCATCGCAAGTAGAAGTATGCGGTCGCAAACTGAAAATGCGAACCGCATATGCCACAGGTAGGTCGCATTTCAGGACAGAACTCTAGGCCAATCTTTGTGTCGAGAATGCGGTCGCAAATGTGACCGCAAAACAGGAATACGAACCGCATTATAGCCAGGTGCAATCGCAAACACAAACAGAGTTTTGGGTGAAAATCAGAGTGGAGAATGCGATCGCATAATCAACATGCGAACCACGAATCAAAACGCGATGGGAGCAAAATTTCCTGGTGGAGTTTGCGATGGACGATGATGATTTGCGGTCCACATTTCTGTTCTGCGACAGAAATGCAGTCCGCATTATTTCAACAAGGGCAAAGCTGACCGACATTCGCCTCGGGTTTTGGGCTTCTATAAATAGGTTTTATAGGGTTTTGTGAAGGTATTCTTGTCAGAACTTAGAGTACAAAGTACGGCCATTAACTATTTTGAATTCTTAGAAGCTTTTGGTGATCGAAACCCTTTATTTTTGTAAGATGATATCAATTATTTTTCCTTGTTCTTTAATTATCAGCATGTGTAGCTAAACTCAAACGCTGAGGTTGTGAACCCTAGATGGGTAGAATGTGTTGAGATTTTGATATTGAATCCAATTCCGAAGGAATCTTGATATTTATTTATTTCTTGTTCTTCAATTAATCGTTAGTGGTTGCAAACATTAACGAATGCCAATTAACTCTAACTTATCTTGGAAAAGTGAGATAGAGTTTGGTAGAAATAAATAACAAAAACTCAAGGCTTTAAACCTTGTTTAATAAAACCGCTTAGGAATAAGTAGGTTTTAATTTGGCGCTTAATTGGTTGTTCTTAAGATCGACTCTTTTGTATTCGGGAGAATCGTAGAGAGGATACATTATCTAAATATTGGAAAATA
>MCJB01023346.1:153601-168159 GCA_002018475.1 Nicotiana obtusifolia | reverse complement strand
CGAACTTCAATAAAATCACAAGTTCTGGCCGATTTCATCGCCGACTTCACACCGTCGCTTATTCCCCAGGTCGAGAAAGAACTCTTGACTAAATCGGGAACTCCTTCGGGAGTGTGGACTCTATTCACAGACAGAGCCTCGAATTCACAAGGTTCCGGTTTAGGAATCGTTTTAAAACCTCCAACCGGAAATACGATCAGGCAGTCTATCAAAACCGTAAGGTTAACTAACAATGAAGCCGAGTATGAGGCTATGATTGCAGGGCTCGAACTAGCCAAGAACCTTGGAGCAGAGATAATAGAGGCCAAATGCGATTCTCTCCTCGTGGTCAATCAAGTAAACAGAACTTTCGAGGTTAGAGAAAATCGTATGCAAAGGTACGTAGACAAGCTTCAAATTACTCTACACAGGTTCAAAGAATGGAGCTTGCAGCACATTCCAAGGGACCAAAATAGTGAAGCCGACACTCTCGCGAACCTAGAATCGACGTTCGATGATGAAGAAAGCGACTCCGAAAAGGACGTGCAGTTAATGAGGTCGGTGGTAGAAGAAGGTCATGCCGAGGTTAACTCGACAAGCTTGATATGGGACTGGAGGAATAAATACATAGAATACCTCAGATCGGGTAAAGTCCCGCTCGACCCCAAAGAATCGAGAGCTTTGCGCACGAAGGCAGCCCGGTTTTGTTTGACCGATGATGGGACCCTTTACAGAAGAACTATTGGAGGACCCTTAGCCATATGTCTCGGACCAGGAGACACAGAATATATTCTGAAAGAGATACACGAAGGAGCTTGCGGCAACCATTCGGGCTCGGACTCATTGGTGCGGAAGGTAATCCGAGCAGGATATTATTGGGTCGACATGGAAAACGACGCCAAAGAGTTCGTACGCAAGTGTGACGGATGTCAAAGACATGCGCCGATCATCCATCAACCAGCCGAAGCATTGCACTCGGTCTTGTCACCTTGGCCGTTCATGAAATGGGGGATGGACATAGTAGGACCGCTCCCGCGAGCTCCAGGTAAGGCTCAATTTATACTTTTTGTGACTGACTATTTCTCTAAATGGGTGGAAGCGCAGGCATATGAAAAGGTAAGGGAAAAAGAAGTGATCGACTTTATTTGGGATCGTGTCATCTGCCGATTTGGAATGCCCTCCGAGATCGTATGTGACAACGGAAAGCAGTTCGTCGGCAGCAAAGTAACTAAATTCTTCGAAGATAATAAAATCAAGAGAATCTTATCTACTCCTTACCACCCCTGCGGCAACGGCCAGGCGGAATCAACTAACATGACCATACTTCAAAACTTGAAGAAAAGATTGGTCGACGCCAAAGGAAAATGGAGAGAAATGCTTCCCAAGATTTTATGGGCGTATCGGACATCAGAAAAAAATAGTACCGGAGCCACACCTTTCTCTTTAGTCTATGGAGCGGAGGCCCTAATTCCGGTCGAAGTCGGCGAACCGAGCCTCAGATTCCGATACGCGACCGAAAAATCCAATCAAGAGGCTATGAATACCTGCCAAGAACTCTTGGATGAAAGGAGAGAGGTCGCCTTAGTTCGGATGGCAGCTCAAAAGCAAAAAATCAAAAGGTACTATAATCAAAGAACTCGACTCCGGCATTTCAATACAGGGGACTTGGTGCTGAGAAGAACCACACTCAATACTCGAGACCCTAATGAGGGAAAGTTGGGACCAAACTGGGAAGGCCCCTACACTATACTGAAAGCCACCGGAAAAGGCTCTTACAAGCTGGGGACTTTGAATGGCGAACAGCTGCCGAACAACTGGAACGTAAGCCATTTGAAGAGATACTACTGTTGAGGTATTTTACTTTACCTTTCTTACTTTCTTCTTACTTCATTTATCAATACTAACACATGCAGGACAGCCCGGCGTCAGACAAACACCAAATCCTTAGGCTGAAAGCGCGCGCTGCACTCTTTTTTCCTTCGTCCGGTTTTGTCCCAATCTGGGTTTTCCGGCAAGGTTTTTAATGAGGCAGCATGTATACCGCGCTACTATATAGGAATTTAGCTGCATTAATCTTGTTCATATGAATTTCAAGGGGAGTGTAGTAAAAGATCACTAGGGACCGATGTAAGGGTCAAACGGCCAAAGGAGCCGTACCCGGATAGAGCGATCAAACTCACCCCCGATCAAAGAATATGTACTATTACGCTAATATGAACAAGATACTCATATCTATGTTGCACTGACAAGCCCAAGGGTTTCTCTCTTATCAGCCTCGATATAATTAAAGGAAGAAACATATTGAAGTTAGGGAGAATAAGACCGAAATGGTCAATCCCGATCTATTGCTAAGGCCGGACCAACTAAAAAGGGGATACAAGATCGAAATGGTCAATCCCAATCTGCGGCCAAGGCCGAGTTCACCAAGACATTCTCGCACAAACAAATCGATCCACGGCTAAGGCCGGAACAACTAAAAAAGGGATACAAGATCGAAATGGTCAATCCCAATCTGCGGCCAAGGCCGAGTTCAACAAGAAACTCTCGTACAAACAAATCGATCCACGGCTAAGGCCGGACCAACTAAAAAAGGGATACAAGATCGAAATGTCAATCCCAATCTGCGGCCAAGGCCGAGTTCAACAAGAAATTCTTGTACAAGTAAATCGATTCACAGCCAAGGCTGGATCAATCCAAAAAGAGATGTAAGACCGATATGTTCGGACCAAATTCACGAACGATGCCAAGCCTAAGGGTAAACATCCACTCAATCGAATTGATTCACGGCTAAGGCCGGCTTATCTCAGGAATTCTTTTCCGATCAAAGCTTGAGAAGACAAGACCCCCAGCTAAGGGTTGAAATCGAATTTATTTTATGAAGAACCAGTGTTATGCTAAGGCACTACATTGATTCTCTTATATTTAATGGTTGAAAGCAAAGCAGACAAACAGCTTGATCGAATCACTACGGATAAGACTAAGTTGATTATCATTACAAACAAGGCTAAAAGCCTGACCGGATGTTTGATACATTTTCGTATCTGTTTCAAAGTCTAAGTAAGGCCTATTGCCTAACCGTTCGTAATTTCAGACAAAGCAAATATATTCAAACGTAAAGGAGTTCAAAATATATTTCAGAAATATCATCCTACAAAATGAAACTATTACACCATCCAAACTACGGCGAGCAAGAACACCGTCAATCAGAGCCATCTTCAAACTCTTCAGGAAATACTTTTCTCCTCATTTCCTTCTTTGTTGCCTCCTCGATATCTGAAGATAATTCAAAACCACGAGCTTGAAGCTCCTCGAGCAAACTAAGTCGAGCCTGACATTGTGTATAGTCGGTCAACGCCATAGATTGTTGTTGGGCCGCATCCGCATCAGCTTTATACTGAGCTATTGTATCCTCCGCTTTGGCTTTGGTAGCGGCTATCTCCGACTTCGCCTCATGAAGCCGTTTGGTTAGGATTGCTCGATCTTGCTTGGACAATTCAGCCTGAACCCGGTGATATTCGTTGTCTTTGGTCAAAGCAGTTATTGTTTCTTGGGCTATTGAGGCTCGTTCATGAAGAGCCGATGTCTCTGCGGTCAAGAGCTCGGTCTTGATCCTCCAATTGCTAGCCTCGGCCTTGGACTCACTTAGCTCGGATTTAAGCCGATCCGACCGGATATCCATTTGCTTCAGCCGTTCAACACAAAGGGAGTGTTCTTTTTTAACGCCCAACAACTCTGTTCGGAGCTTGGCCAAAGTGTTCTCAAGCCGACTACGTCGCTCCCATTCTAGCTCCATTCCTTCTTTGATGCGAAGGAATACTTCATGGCTAAGCACAGAGGACTACAAAAATTCAAACAATTCATCTTCGATTTTAGAATAAGAAAGAAAATGTAAATACAATCAAGGGGAGTTGAAAAATCCTTACTTTGTTCAATGCTTGCTGTGACTCATTAAGCAGACAGGCCCAATCCAATGCATTCATGGCAGCCTGATCTTCCTCAGTTACCAAACAGTGAAGGTAGCTAGCTATACCCACCGGCGGACCCAATGCTCGAGCATCCTCGGGGATGGCAAGAGTTATCATTCGACTCCTTCCGGATTCAAGCTCGGCGCAGGAAATTTGTCCACCAACCTGATTTCGGTTGAGAACGCGCTCGACTCTGTCGGAGGGCTTCTTCGGGGAATTTCGAAGCCAAAAGTATCAGACGACGGCACCCCATCAAAAAATTCTTCAAGGTTCCCTGCTGTGACCGGAACTTTGCCCGGCCTATGACTTGCAGTATCTCGATTCGTTTCCGAGAAGGACGATGATTGCGCCATCTCAGGAATGCCCGAAGGTCGTTGCGCCGAGCTCTGCATATCAGCCTGATTCTCGGCCCTTATCTCTTTTTCGACGTCAATCTGAGGAGAAGTATCGGTTCCCCTCGCAATGGGTCCGGGGGCTTCCCGAGAATTTTTATTGTGCTTAGGACTCCCTGCCTCATCGGAGCCCTCACTCAGTTCAACGGTAACAGTGGGAGTTTTGGCTTTCCGGGTCGCCATCTTTCTCCTTTTCTTTTTCTCGGGCTCAACATGATCGGAAGCCCCTACCCTTTTCTTTCCTCCCTCTTTCACCGACACAGGAGGTGGACGAGGAACTGTCTCATTAACAACTGCCGATCTCAACTCGGCATCTCTCGACAAGCCTGTAAAATAAGTTTGTAAAGTGTTAACGATCAAATATCAGCACCGACCGGCCTGAGAAAATCGGGCACATGCCATGATTCTTGGCCTCCCATAGGCCTTTGGATATCTCTCTCCAAGCCCGTTCGGAATATGATTTGTGGGCCACGATTTTTCTGACCCAATCCTTCAAGTCGTCGATCATGCCCGGTGACTGACGGACGGCTGCGCATAACCACAAATCAGTTATGCATCAAGGATCGGTAACGAAAAGTTTAAATACAGGAATACTTACGCGTCATATTCCACCTCTCAGGAAATGGCATGCTATCAGCAAGGATCAGGTCGGAAGTTTTTATTCAGACAAATCGACTCATCCAACCTCGATCCCTATCCTCGTCTATGCTCGAAAATGGGGCTTTATTAGCTTGACGAACCAATTTGATTAGCCCCTCTCGAAACATTCGGGGACTGTATAGCCTGAGAAAATGATCGAGGGTAAAGGGATGCCCTCCCTCGATCTTATCTATGAAGAAACGGAAGAGGTAGATTATACGCCAAACAGAGGGATGCATTTGGGCCAAAGTAACTTGGTATCGCCTACAAAATTCTACTACCATGGGATCTAAGGGCCCAAACGTGAACGGGTAAGTGTACACACTAATATATCCCTCTACATATGTGGTTATGGATTCTTCAGGGGATGGTATTATTACTTCCTTATCGTTCCAGTGGCAATCGGTCTTGACCCGGTCAAGGTATTGAGAAGTAATGGTGCTAACGTAATCTGAAACCGGTTCGCCCCGACCGGGCACGGAAGACGACTTCTCAATTTTAAAATCTGTACCTATGTAACACCCCGGTGGTATGAAGGCTTGCAATGGAGGTTCTGCAGAAGATCCTTCGACATCAACGGGCTCAGTCCTTTCAATAGGCTGAGCAGGGGATGATTGACTTTGGGGGACGGACTTGGATGTTTTTGCCATGGAAATAAAGGGAATCAGAAAGATTCAAAAAATTCTTGCAAAGAAGAAGATGGACAAAGCGAAATAGTATTAGAAGACAAAGCGAATTAGTAGTAGAAGACAAAGTGAGTTAACACATGAAGACACACGAGCCAAAGACGAAGTATTTATACTTTTCTAAAGGCTGTGGCACAAAGTACGAAGCGAGCGGCGTTGAGACGCGCGCATTTAATGCGATGGGAAAGTACTGGCTTCTGCAAAAGAATGGATAATGATTGCCTACGTCAGCAATTGAGTATGTCATTGCCCTGCCGTCATATGCAGAAACCCTCTGGGCAAGGGATGTCGACGAACAAGCTTCTGCGACACGATACAAGCCAGCATCGGTCGTTCGGTTGATAAGCCTAAAGTTAAAAAAGTTCATGTCGTCTATTGTCCTTACTCTCCAATAAACGAGGGGACTATCTGTATTGGGTCGGATATAATCGAGTAAAGCCGGGTCAAATACCTTTGGGTGAAGGCAGGTCAAAGATAATACAAAGTTGGCTCTTCGAACCGTGATCATAAAACCGGGTACAAAGGACAGAGTTACGAGGTAGGATGATTAATCCGGTCGGTCGAGAAATGTTGCATGATCGAGGATCTACCCCGACTCTCATATCCCGCCTACCAACAGATGTTTCGCCTAATTTATCACTTTGACCTTTGAACTGTCATTTAAACTGTCATTTAAGGATATTAAATGTATTAAATCCCATAATAAGTGGGACTTCCCTTGTAATCAGTTCCCTGCCATTATTGTGACCTTTGCACTTACCCATATAGGAGGAATATTGAGACTTTCACACTAACCCATGTAAAGAGGATCTGTTTATAAGCAAAAGGACAGATCCTTTGCAAGGCAGGGTTTTTGACTGGCACTGAATAAATCTTCTTCTGATAAAACAAAATACTTTGCTTATTTGCTCATCAGGATTAAGCTCTTATCTATTACTATTTCATTGCATACGATTTATCGTCAAATCACGGTTTGATCATTCTATCTTTCCATTGAATTCTAAATATTCAGGATTTACTTTCATTCAGTATCAAATTAATTTACAAGTCCTTAACCCTATTACAAATTCAATTGTTATCCAATTTTAAGGGTAAACAGTAATAGCTCAACCCACTAGTGATATTGTCCGTTCTAGGCCTAGGCCTTCACGGGTTTAAAACGCGTTACTAGAGTCTAAGACTTGTTAACTTGTATACCATCATCCCTCTTGTGTTTTGTCGATGTGAGACTATATCTAAAGTTTGGGGTATTACATTTGGATAAGAACCATATTATCCACCTAGAAAATGAATAACTAATGGTTTTAACTTTTACATTTATAAAGCCTCAAATTGGGGGTTCCTCAAGTTTGGGAGATCAGGTATTCTTCCAAACATGATCTTATTCAAGAAGCCATAGATAATATGGATATATGGATATCCATATTATCTGCTAGTTAATTTATTTTTTATCTGTATTAAATATGGATCGGTTATGGTAAGTTATCTATTTTTGCATTACTCATTTTTAATTTTGCTCATATCCGACCCGACTTGCCCGTTTGCCACTCTTATTTCTACCCTAAACTGCAATCCTCACAATTTCATGACCATTTAAAGAGATTTAATTACTTCACAACTTCTTCTTTGCTCATGGTGCTTTGCTGAGAGTTCAAATTAAAGCACCATCAAAAATTGATACTTTTCGTCGCGTATCCGAATTAGTCAGATTTCAAGGTAGATATCAAACTTTGAGTTTAAAAAAAAAAAGAAGTTCAAACAGAAGTTATGTCTGTCATTGTGAAACAGTATTTACTTGCACTACTCCTTTGTGTTACAGTTGAAAATTAATCCAACCCATGAATATCATCACAAGAAAAGGGAGAAAATGTTGATAAGGGTATTGAAAATAGAGGCATTGGACAAGACAGGCTCTTCTTCTATGGCCTCTCAAATCTCTATCTTGGATAAGATAAGACCCCACAATATTTTAAGCCTAAAGATATCCCTTTTCATCCATAATATTTTCTATCTCCTATTTTTGCATATTCCGATACAAAACCAATCATATAGCCCATACCCTTGTCCAATACTTCTCTAGCTATCATTTTATCTTGAACACTATCATTTGTCACCAAAAACCATGGATATACTTCTCCATGCTATAATTGTCTTTTCTACTAAGAAACAAAGTATTACAACGACTCTCTTAGTTTTCATTTATTGACAAAATGGATATAAAAATTACGATAGATTTTTGTGGTTCGATCCTTTTTCGAACCTCACACATAACAGGAGCTTAGTGCACCCGGCTGCCCTTTGATAAAATAGATACTTATATTTTGGTATGGCGCATGCACAAAGATATACTTTTCTATCTCGTTCTATGCAACATATTTTTCTCTTTAGTCAAAAGAATAACATATTTTTATATTTAGAAATAATTTAACTTTAACGAAATAATTAAAATTATATAAATATTTATGACATATTTTTAATAACAATATTCAAAAGTCTTTATTTTCTTCTTAAAATTTCATGCTTAAACAAATACCCGAACATAAATCGGAATTGGGGAATACTAATTACTGCAAAGCTTCATTGTCTTAGGATATGAAATCCCTATCAAAACAAGAAGGAAAGAAAACTGTTCTAGTTACCAATTGATTGTAGAGTTAATACATTTACTATTTCCTACTTCAATCTAGATTCCACTGATGTATTAGGTCAAGTTGATGAATCAACTCTTATGAAGTAAAAATGGTCAAATAATTCACCACTATATTTTTGTTATTCCTATTTTTAAATAATGGTGATACCCGCAGTGGCAAGCCGCATAGACGTAAGAGTGATTAATTGGACATTATTCGTTGGAATACTATGTATATATAAAAAAAAAAAAAATGCAGAGGTCAAAAATACATTTTATAGATTTACCTTAAATCTTGAATCTTTTTATAAATTTTTTGGCTTCGGCAGTGAGTATTCTATTTAGTTTGTGAGCACTTTAATTGTACCACTAAATACCTATTAGCTCTCATCAGCATAAATATCGAGCAAATACCCACCAAAACTTAAGTGAATGAAAAGAATTTTATCTCTACTAAGATTTAAACCTTAATATATGAGATTTGGACAAATATTATTGACCACTACTCTTCCAATTTGATCAGCTAAGGACTCAATAATTTCAATACCAGAGACAAGACTGTGTAAGTTAAATACTTAATTGTTAACAAAAAGTAGATATTTGACCGCAACGATCGAAAATTACTTAAATAAATTTGTCCGAATTGAGACCCAAATCTTTCTTTCCTAATTTTGAGTAAATCTTTATCCATGGAACTCACCTTTCTACTTTTATTTCCAAATAATAAAAAGAAACAACCATTCTTTTATTAATATATACTCTTTCCTCTCAATTTACATGAAGGTATTTGTATTTCGAGAATCAAATGAAGTTGTTCTTTAATCGTAATTTTTTACATGCTTTTTATATATTTTAAATTATTAATTATTGTGACATATAGTACTTTATATGTAGCTTTCAAATATAGAAATTTTATTTTGAAAAAATTCAAAGATTCTCAAATATTTAAAAAAAATTATATAGAGGGAGCAATATAATTATATTAAACCAATAGGATATTTTAGGCAGGAAAATAAAAGGATATTTTAGGAAGAAGACAAATATAAATCCAAATAATACGAACCGCTCATTCGTCACCTGAAAACAACCACTCACTCTTCCACATTCACGTTAATTTCATCAACATTTTCAATCTTTCAGTCTCTTACAACAAACAACTTCAGTTCCTTAATTCAGAGTCTGTACTTCGGTTATTTCTCTCTCTAACTGTCAATGGAGTCTCGCGTTTTGACTGGCGCCACCGCCATTCGCGGCCTCCCGCTTCTTCGGAAGCCTGTAGTGAAGCTAACCACTGCTAGCTTCCCTACAGTTGCAAAACCAATTGGAGCTGTTAGCGGTGGCGCCAACTTGATTTGGGGAAGACAACTTCGCCCAGCTATACTTCTCGAAGCTTCTCCTAAGCGGGAATCGATCAAGCCATGCTTCACGGCCGCTTCCTCGCCGGCCGAAGGCAGCGATTCCGCCGGGTGAGTCCATTTCTCTCTTATTGGCCCGACCCGACCCAAATCAACATCAGCAACTTGTAATTTCTGTTTGGACTTTATGTTATATGCACCGATAGGATCTAACTCGTTATAACAGGTAGATTTACCATTTATTCTAATTTCTAAGTTATTAACTAATGCTGCTCTTGTTAAATATAGTTCCCTCAAATTATTTTTTAAATGATCTGATCATATAAATATTATTTGCATAGCCAGTGTGTAAAACTTATATTTAAATATTTTGAGTTTAAACTTATGTGCTAATAGTATAAAATAATATTTATATGATCAAGTCATTTATTAGATAATTACAAGTAATACTCTTGTTAAATTAGTTCCTTCTCTAATAAAAATGATAACTAACCTATTATTACTATTCAATGTAAAAGTTTATTATACTGTGCAGCATGCATATAACTTAAATAATATACTACTATTTAATTATCAGCTACTTATAATTGATTTGACCTCCTTGGTTTTCGCAGGGATGCTAAAGTCGGGTTTTTCAACAAAGCGACCCTGATTACCGGGTTTTTCTTCTTCATGTGGTATGTGTCACGTGATATTTGTTTACTCTTTTCATTTTTTTTTATAATTTTAACTGCCAACGGTTTTGAATGTGGAAATGGCGAATTTGACCTGTTTGTTGTTGTAGGTATTTTCTGAATGTGATATTCAACATCCTCAACAAGAAGATCTACAATTACTTCCCTTATCCTTAGTACGTATTTCAATGTCAAGTTTTTTTGTTTTCTTCTAAAACGTAATCAATTTTGGATTGTAGTATAAGGAACCTTTTATTATTTTACACTTTTGTTATTTTTTTAATAATTATTTTGGTTATATACAGTTTTGTATCTGTTATTCATTTGGCTGTTGGCGTTGTATATTGCCTGATAAGCTGGACTGTAGGCCTCCCAAAGCGAGCTGTAAGTGTTCTTTTTTTTAAACTGATATGTTTATTAAAATATGTTATCTTATGTAATTAAAACTAAATACTACTCAGTATAGTATTTTCTGAGTTTGTGATTAAGTTTAAATTCTACATACTAGAAGAATAAAAGAATTTTTACACTGTTAGATCACCTAAATGATAACTATAGAGAATGGTCTATAAAAAGTAGGATTAGCAACGTCGATAATAGGGCTGCTTAACTGCTAAGGTTTATAATACATTGATAGTGTAAAGAAAATTGCACTACCATTGCATATAAGTTAAATCCGTTGTGATATAGTTGAATGTTAAAGGATTAAATTAGCAAGGTTGATCTTGTTTTGTATGGTACTAAACTTAGTTCCTTGAGTGACTTGTGTTTATTTTTTATATACCCTTTCTACTGGATAAAAGACACTGAAGATCTCCAATTTCATTTGAGTTTCATTTTGAAAGAGAATGGTGGGCCATTAGGAGCTATCTTACTCGAATTCCCCGAAAATATCTCCGGGTGCGTGTCGGATCCTGCAAAAGTAGTATACTTTTGGAGGATCTGACACGGGTGCAACATCATTTTGGAAAGTTCACGCAACATAGATTAGGAGAAAACTTCTAAAAGTAGAGCACACATTTTGATTCTTGGTTCATGATCATTTAAAAATCACCACATCATTAAAGCTATTGAATAAGGCTAAAGTATTGATTGATAACATGTATTTCCTTAACTAATTTGTACTTCTCTTTTGTAGCCTATTGATTCAACTCAACTGAAGCTGCTCACTCCTGTTGCCTTTTGTCATGCACTTGGCCATGTGACCAGCAATGTCTCATTTGCTGCAGTTGCTGTCTCATTCACTCACACAATCAAAGGTCACATTCTATCGCTGCAGAACAGTTTATTATATAATCTTTATTCTTATATATAACGAAGAATATTTCTTTTTCTCGATACAGCTCTTGAGCCTTTCTTCAATGCTTCTGCATCTCAGTTCATTCTCGGGCAACAAATACCTTTAGCACTATGGCTGTCACTGGCTCCAGTTGTCCTTGGTTAGCTCTATTCTCCCACTATCTGCTTCCACTCGGATTGTAGTGATAACAGATTTTTATTGGTTTCAATTACCATGTTGTGATTTACCTTTCAACTGTATCAGGTGTATCGATGGCTTCATTGACTGAGCTATCATTCAATTGGTTGGGCTTCATTAGTGCTATGATTTCTAACATCTCCTTCACATACAGGAGTATATACTCGAAGAAAGCTATGGTATACTCTACGCAATTCTGACTTATTAAACCATTCAATCTAATCTATATCGAGGATTTCACTGATGAATTCTTCTTTTTCAGACTGATATGGATAGTACTAACGTCTACGCCTACATATCAATCATTGCCCTTATCGTGTGTATCCCGCCTGCCATTATTGTGAGTCCGATAACATCAGGATTAGCCACTTGTTTTTATTTCCTCCTTTCCCCTACATCCACTTCTTTCTCACTTTATACTTTTCATTTCGATTATGTCACAGATTGAGGGACCTCAATTGCTCCAGCACGGGTTTGCTGATGCCATTGCTAAAGTTGGTCTAACGAAATTCGTAACAGATCTGTTTTGGGTGGGAATGTTTTATCACCTTTACAATCAGGTATTCCCAGTTAGATAAGTTTCGTTAAAAGTTATTATGCTGCTACATCCATAGAAATCTCATACACCTATTAAAGTGTGATATCAATGCATAATGTTTTCTCTTACACTTCCAGGTAGCCACAAACACCCTTGAGAGGGTGGCACCTCTCACACACGCGGTTGGAAATGTGTTGAAACGTGTGTTCGTGATTGGCTTCTCAATTATTGTCTTCGGTAATATACACATTTAAAGTTATATCAGCAGAATTCTGTGTTATTGGCACCATGATAAGGAATTCTAAACGATACGTATGTTGCAGGTAACAAAATTTCCACACAAACTGGTATTGGTACCTGCATTGCAATTGCTGGTGTTGCACTCTACTCCTTCATTAAGGCCAAGATGGAGGAAGAGAAAAGGGTGAGTCCAACTATGCAAAAATGAAATTTGATAGAATGTGGTTCCAAATTTATCATAAAAATATACATTAAAAGGAAAGCATTTGCTATTGGTTAACACGTCTGATTAGCTTGTTGCTCAGTTGCATGAACTTGGAATCTGGTGTACAACATTACTAATAATGAGAGCGTTTGCTAAAGATGGTTAGGTAGATGGAAGTATCTATGCAGTAACGGTCATATGTTTGTACGAGTTAAATGAGGTTATTGAAATTACACAAATGGCCATATTTTGGTTTGAAAGATAGTTATTCCACTCGATTCAGGAGTGAGAAAGATGGTTTTCTCACTTTAGTACTCATGAATCATTTCAGTGCTATTCATGATTATGGACCTATTGATGAATAGCACTGAAGTAATTTTACTTATATTTTGCAGTATTAGATTTTCCTTTTTCAATTGTCAGCTCGCCGTTATTAGCTTAGTACCAACATATTTGGTTTATTTGGGCAAGCTTATTTATCATATATAATGATGTGCTCAGACATGTACCTATATCACGTATCTTTAACGTTCTGGTGAAAACCTATCAGATGTGGGCTTCACCCCGGGGCGAAGGTATGTGTGGCCAAGGGTGGTCAACTGAACACCTTCCGCCGAAAAATTATACTGTGTGTACGATAAAATATTACTTGTTATTGTTAAAAGAAAAAAAAAAATTTTGAACACCTTTGCGTAGCCTACTGGCTTATTTAGTTTTCTGGCTTCGTCATTGGCTTCACCTGTCTACTACACTCGACCTTTGCCATAAACACTATTTCCTGAATTGATATAAGAATATGGAGTTACTAACTTACTATCAGCTACTGAAACTGAAAGAATTTGTTTTACATTGTTTTTAATGTTATTATTTTGATCTTTTGCAGCAAAAGAAAGCTGCCTGAAAATGAACAAGCGCTTTTGTGGAAGAAGGTTGTTATGGACTCAAGTGTTGATTTTCAATAGTTTCCCCTGTCCAAATAAATGCTAAAAAGGAAACCTTTGTTTTTGTGGAGTTGTGTAGTTAGTTTGGAGTCAATTATTTTGATTCAAAGGTCAATCCCGGCTAATTCTGTATACCTGTGATTACTGTAATAATGTACCACTTCTATTTTTCATTACCAGACTTCATGAACTCATTAGAGACTCGAAGGGACTGTGAGGATATATTATGTTAATACATCATTTTCTCTTGAACAGCCTGCCAAATAAGTTCATGTGTACAGCTAGTGGCAAAGCCATGAATTTCTCCAAGAGTGTTCAAACTTGAAAGAAGTCAAAAAAAAATTCAACAAAGGGTGTCCAATATATGTTATATACCTCTAAAACCTAATATTTTATCTGTATATATAGTGTAATTTTTCGATGAACCCAGGACAATGTGGCTTCGCCCCTGCGTATAGCTGCTTCCCTGCCCAGCTGCCTGCTCGTGGAAAAAAACTTATCTATACTCAATATTAATTTAATTCGCTCTATGTAGATCTTCTAAGGAGAATAAAATGCTCTCCGCCAAGAAGTTCTCCATTTCAGGGATCAAATCCAAAAATTCTTATTTAGGATGGAGGAATCTCACTCGTCTCACTCTACCTCTTAGTGCCAAAGCGTTCCAATATAGATGTAACATGCAAACTAATTAAAGATCAGAGGGCAGTGTGAGTTCCCCCTCTTTGAAGCTGTTTCATTTTTAGCTCATGCCGGAAACTATTTATATTTGATGGTTGAAAGTGTATAAAATTTGTAAAATTTTTGTATAAAACATACAAAATTATATATATATATATAT
>MCJB01023346.1:93885-147250 GCA_002018475.1 Nicotiana obtusifolia | reverse complement strand
ATGGCGAATTCATTAGAAAGCCGGGAGATAATACTGTGGAGGAGAGCTGGTTGGTTAGCCGTGAGGACAATGTCATCGACATATAGTAGCAGATAGGCGAGCTGTTCCCCATTCTTATAATTGAATAGAGATGTATCACACGTGCTGCTTCGAAATCCCAGAGATGTGATGAATGAAGAAAACCGTGAGTACCACGCTCTTGGTGCTTGTTTTAAACCATATAAGGATTTCCGGAGACAGCAAACATGGTTAGGGAACTGAGGGTGAACAAAACCTGGAGGTTGATTCATAAAGACCGTTTCCTGTAAGTCGCCATTTAGGAAAGCATTTTTCACATCAAGTTGGTGAATAGGCCAGGACCTCGATACCGCCAATGATAGAACTGTACGAATGGTTGCTGGTTTCACCACAGGACTAAAAGTTTCTGTGCAATCAATTCCAATAGTCTGAGATTTGCCATTGCATACAAGACGTGCCTTATACCGATCCAAGGTGCCATCAGATTTAAACTTGTGACGGAACAACCACATTGAGTGGATAACCGGTCTATCCATCGGTCTTGGAACTAATTCCCATGTATTATTAACCTGCAAGGCACTAAATTCATCGTTCATGGCACGTAGCCACTTAGGGTCCGACAGGGCTTTAACATAGGTTGTGGGGACCGGTGAGATGGTGGAGATTGCGGCTAGGTTGTAGCGAGGGTTGGGTTTGACAATCCTAGCTTTGGCACGGGTTTGCATTTGATGACTATTGGTGGGTGTAGTGGTTGTGGATGGGGATGGGTCAGTGGATGTAGTTTGTGGGAGGGATTGGGTTTTGTCGGTTGATGGTATGGATGAAGGATTGTTGGGTGGAGGTGTGGGTGTGGCGGTTGGGCCGGCTGATGGAGTGGGTGTGAATGTAGGTTGGAAGAATGGTGAAAGATGTGGAAGAGGTTCATCTAAGAATGTATAAGTTATGGGTGATAAAGGTTCGTTGAATGGGAACGTATGTTCGTCAAAGATGACATGACGTGAGAGATGAACCCGCCCGGAGATAGGGTCATAGCAACGGTAGCCACGAAAATCAGGCGGGTATCCTAAGAAGATGCAACGGGTTGATCGAGGGGAGAGTTTGTTGGTTTGGGTAGACGACATGTTGGGATAACACGCACAACCGAATACACGAAGGTGATCATATATTGGATGGCGAAGGTAGAGGGCAAATGCAGGTGTTTGGAAGTGTAGTCTCTTTGTAGGAAGGATATTGTGAAAATAGGCGGCTATGTGAAGTGCTTCTGCCCAAAAGGTGGATGGAAGACGAGCATGAACAAGGAGTACCCGGATAATGTCATTTAAACGACAGATCATTCTTTCGGATCTACCGTTTTGTTGGGATGTTTGGGGGCATGAAAAACGAAACACGAGGCCATTAAGAGCAGCAAAATTTTTGAATTCATTGTTATCGAATTCCCCCCCGAGGTCACATTGAAAAGTTTTAATGATCGAGTTGAATTGGGTTTGGATTAGTTTATGAAATTTTGAGAAAGTGGGAAAGGTTTCAGATTTATATTTTAGTGGATACACCCAAACATAATGTGTGAAATTGTCAAGAAGAACCATATAATATTTATATTCCGAATTACTCAAAACTGGTGACGTCCACAGATCACAATGAATAATATCAAACGGTTTAATTGTACTAGAAACAGAATCAACAAAAGGTAACCGTTTACTGTTGGAAACTTGACAGCAGTGACAAGCTAGATGTTCAACCTTACATTTATGAATAAAATAACGACTAAGGTAATTTAGCACATTCGCTCCGGGATGTCCAAGACGATCGTTCCATGGTGTGGATGTTGATGACATGAGAGAGAACGCGGGCGGAGTGAGTGGATAAAGATCCCCATTGCTATTATGTCGGGAAAGGAGGTGTCCATCCTTGAGGTCCTTTAAAGAAAACCCAAAAGGGTCAAATTCAATGGAAACTTGATTATTAATTGTAAATTTGCGAACTGATAATAGATCTTTAATGACATGTGGGGAGTGGATAATTTGATTTAATTGGTAGGTTTTGTTGGGAAGTTTGTAAAAGCCATTACCGGAACCACTAATTGGTAAACGTTGAACATTACCGACAAAAATAGGACTTATAGGTAATAAACATGGAGTGATTAATTTACCTGAATCCGATGTGATGTGTGAGGATGCACCGGTGTCCATGTACCACTGTGGGTCAGTGTAATTCAGATTCAAATTTGTGAGAGCTGTGCCGATATCACTTGGGTTGAGAGCATTATTTCCTGGTGGTGCTGAAAAATTATTCAGGGTTGCAACATGGGCCTGAAATGGTTGAGAGGGATATGGGCTGGGTGGTGGAGTCCATTTTTGAATATAATTGTTTGGAGGCCTATTTTGTGTAAGTTGTGGGTAATAAGAAAACCTATAAATCCCACCATTCAGATTAGGGGATGCTGGAAAATGGCCGCTGCTCTGTCTGCCGCCGTGCTGCCTGGCGTCGCCGTGGTACCTGGCGTCGCGATTATTTCGGCCATCGCGGGTCGGCGGTCCCCGTCCTCTTGCTGCCTTGACTGGGTCATAATTTTTGCCTTTGTAACCATTTGGGTATGGTGAGGTGGTGTTGCGAGTTGGCGGCGGCGGTTGGGTAGTGGAGTTCAACAAGACCGCCGATCGATCGGAGCCTGGTCTGGCGGCTTGTCTTTGTTGTTCGGCTTCGACCATACCTCGTGCATCATCCCAAGAGGGGCAGCTTTGATTGATGATGGCGCCGATAGTATCGTATTCAACTGGAAGACCACGCACCATTTGTATCACTAATCTGCTCTCTGTGACTGGTTGATCGACATCAGCGAGTTGGCTTGCGATGTCTTTCAAAGTTTGACANAACCACTGATAGGTAAACATTGACCATTACCGACAAAAATAGGACTTATAGGTAATAAACATGGAGTGATTAATTTACCTGAATCCGATGTGATGTGTGAGGATGCACCGGTGTCCATGTACCACTGTGGGTCAGTGTAATTCAGATTCAAATTTGTGAGAGCTGTGCCGATATCACTTGGGTTGAGAGCATTATTTCCTGTTGGGCCGAAACCTGGTGGTGCTGAAAAATTATTCTGGGTTGCAACATGGGCCTGAAATGGTTGAGAGGGATATGGGCTGGGTGGTGGAGTATATTTTTGAATATAATTGTTTGGAGGCCCATTTTGTGTAAGTTGTAGGTAATAAGAAAACCTAGAAATTCCACCATTCAGATTAGGGGATGCTGGAAAATGGCCACTGCTTCGTCCGCTGCTCTGTCTGCCGCCGTGCTGCCTGGCGTCGCCGTGGTACCTGGCGTCGCGATTATTCGGCCATCGCGGGTCGGCGGTCCCCGTCCTCTTGCTGCCTTGACTGGGTCATAATTTTTGCCTTTGTAACCATTTGGGTATGGTGAGGTGGTGTTGCGAGTTGGCGGCGGCGGTTGGGCAGTGGAGTTCAACAAGACCGCCGATCGATCGGAGCCTGGTTTGGCGGCTTGTCTCTGTTGTTCGGCTTCGACCATACCTCGTGCATCATCCCAAGAGGGGCAGCTTTGATTGATGATGGCGCCGATAGTATCGTATTCAACTGGAAGACCACGCACCATTTGTATCACTAATCTGCTCTCTGTGACTGGTTGATCGACATCAGCGAGTTGGCTTGCGATGTCTTTCAAAGTTTGACAATAGTCATTGAAGGAGGAACAAGATGACAGGGTGGTGTTGGTAAACTTTTGTTCAAGAGTTGCGGCTCGAGCATGTTTGTTATTGATGAAGATGTCCTGGATTTTAAGCCAAGTTTCTCTAGCTGTGATGTCGTTGTCCAGTACACGGGCAAGCAACTCGTCCGAAATGGTACTGTAAATCCATTGTAGGATTAGCGCGTCGAGTTCCGACCACGCGGCAAAGGTAGGATCGGTTTCTTCGGGTGGTTTGGTGCCATCGATGTGATCAAGTACTTTGTAGGCACGGACGTGTAGCTTGAATAATTTGACCCAAGAAGAGTATGAGACCTTCTTGCCATCAAGAATACGAATCTTGTTGTTGATGTTGGTGACCGTATAGGCCGGGTGTAGTGGTTGTTTGTCGGCAATGGGGTTGTTGTTGTTAATAGTGGCCGGTTCATCACCCATGATGAGGGGATGGGCGAATAAAAGAAAAAAATTAGGGTAGAAAGGCTCTGATTACCATGAAGGAATATGATCTTCTTTGTTGATTCTCAATGGTTTACATGATCCCTATTTATAGTGCTAGAATACAAATCAAAGACCAATAGGTATTAGTATAGGGACTAAGTCAAATCAATGGAAGATATGGAATAATAAGAGATATTCTCCTAACATAAAAGATACTCTCCTAATATAAAATATAATCTCCTAATATAAAAGATATTCTCCTAATATAAAAGATATTCTCCTAATACATTGGTCAACCACTTGTCTTCATTTAGACTTATTATGCACTGCTATCACATTTATTTCAAGAATTGAGCAAATCAAGTGGGACAAGCTTCATGATTTTTCATGAACATTATTTTGCCTTAGTCATCTTATACCATCAAAATGGTGCATTGGGACTCAAATCCAACGCCTTACCCATATAAAGGTGTGTTAGGTTATAATGTGTTTGAGACTCAATTTCAATGTTTTATCATCATAGTGCGCTAAGACTTATCCTCGAGCTTTTAAAAATATTAGCACTTCGTAATTATCTTTGCAAACCTTTTAACAATCACAAAGATTTCCAAATTGCAAAGACCCTTAAATCTAAAGAAGTAAAGAATAATTGTATATAATAGTTAATGATAAATAGAACAATACTTAATTGCTAAAATAAAATTAGTGTATATGTTAGGTGTACATACCTCATTAAAACTTTGCTAAAAGAAAAATTGATCATCAAACAGATTGACTTTAGATGCAATATAAAGTTAATTATGCTATTGCAGTATTAAAATTTACCTTTCTCATCTTCATGCATATAAGATTAAATTAATGACACAACAGTGTGATGTTAGTGCTTACCATAATATCTTTAGTGAGACGTAATGCAAAGTTTTCTTCGGAGGACTTTCCTTTCTTTTAGGAAGTGCGGGAGGAAATGAAAGTAACAATTCGTGCTGATAGCGAGTTAAGAAATTTAATTCACAGTAACAATATAGAACAAGAAAAATAAGTTAAGAGATATAGAAAAAAAAGAGGAGAAATTCTTATTTCTTCCATATATTCAAGTGTGTACAATGTAATGTCCAAACCCTCTATTTATAGGATGATATTTAGGTAAAACAAAGGGATGCCATGAACGTGATATTAACTATTGAAACCATAAGGGAAGATCATGAAGGTGTTAGAGTTATAATCATAATGGTAAAAAGTAGTGGGGGTTAATGGAAAAGAGTAGTAGGTGTTACTCCCTCAAAAGTTATGAACATCCAACATAATCAAGTATTTCATAACACTTCCTTCAATATAAATGTAAAATAATGTATACTACACCATTTGATATTTTAAAACTTATCTAGAAATATTAAGAGCAATTATTCTGATACATGCATTCAGCACCTTTTCATTTTCCAAAGAAAAAACTTATGAAAGTCTTACATGTATATTACGTATATCCTTTCTTCCAGTTTGGCCTTTTATAATTGCTATTGTCACCTTCTACCACTCTCCTTTAGACCTTTATGTTTTCTCCAACATGACTTTTGAGAGATTCTAACTAATTTTTAGATGTTCTTCTAGGTTTATAGGTATAGCTGTTGCTCAAAATTTTTCTGTGGATTGTCTATTATCTGGAGTACAGTCATATAAAATATAAACCAAGTTGTTCAAATATCAAGTGTAAGTAATGAATCTTGATAGAGGCGTAAAATGATTTAGTCCTTTTTTCTTTTGTTTATTTTCCATTACATTTACTATTTTCTTTCGTTTTTCCCTCCCATATGTTCTCTTTGTTTCCTATTTCCTGTTTAGTATGGAAGACACTATATGTGAAAATATACACTTGATAAGATTATTTTTTGTAGTTGGTCATCTTGAATTATAGAAAATATGAGGTTAATTATGAAATATTACTTCCCCTACTAACATTATTCTTTTGATTTATTATACATGTTCGACATTTGCTATCGTCTATCGGCTACCGGTCCTAGTCGATATTCATCCACGAGAGACATATACAAAATCAATCTTCGCAGGTAAATTTAGATCTTCTTTGTTAATGCACTTTTTATAAGTGTCTTCCTTATTTTATATCTGCTCCTCTTATTGAATATATTTTCGTATCTATATCTACAATTCGATATTGTTGTCTATGCATATTTAGTCTTGGGAATGATTATTACTATATATTTTCAGTAGAAAGTATTGATCTCTTTGTTATTTTTTTTTTCCCTATTATTGTAGTCATAAACCGATGGCATTAATTGGAGGTAAAATAAAAAATCACATGGAAGTGAATTTTCTAACTCTCCATCTTGTACCATGCTTAATCTTCTTACTTAAACAATGACCAAAGAGAAGCAAAATGAATTTAAGATTATTTGTGATTTCAGTCAAGAACCTGACCGTCTATTCAGGATAAGTAATATTTTTTATATTGTTGTAAAGTGTCTTTTAAATTTCAATAAATTTCTTGATTTTGAACCCTATTTCAGTCGGCACTTCTGTCATCCATCATGAATTCTATGTTATGTTAAGAAAGAGGTAAACCCGAAATAAAGAAGATAAAGAACACCAACTTTTAACGTGGAAAACCCTTCAAATCGAAGGTAAAAATTACGGGATCACAAAGATCCAAGAAAACTCCACTATGACAATAATAAGGTTACAAAAGTTCTTCAAATTGGCTACACAACAAGTGCCAAACACAGCAACACTTATTTGGACCGAAAAAAAGTCAGGTGTCATGCGGAAGCTAATAAAGCAATACTTGAACGACGATAAATCAAACAACAAACGAGGTATAGATGGAAATTAAAATTAAAATCTTTGAACAACCATATTACCTAGCAGATCATGCATGGAGAAAAAAAAAAAAAAAAAAGACAACCTTTGAACAACCTTGTAAACTTCGTTTGCTCCTTGACGGAGGAGGTAAATTGGATTGAAGAATATAATATTAATATAGCATGAAGCTGATCGTTAAAATTAGACAGCTTCAAAAATATAATAGTAACATAAGCCCAACTCTCATACTTACATGTAACAGATGATTATGGGATATTTACTTTGTAAATTAACTGGGTCAAGGATAAGCACTATTAACTAATTAAATTAACAACCCAAATCTCAAACTAATCTCTATAAGCAAACTTAATTTCCTAGAAAAATCCACGTTTCTCTCTTCTTATTATGGTTTGATCTCAGTGTCATCCCATAGTATATTGAGATCATCACCTGAAACAAATGCCTCGATATCGTTCCAATTCCAATAACTTTGCGTATTTTCCATCATTAGACTACTTGTTCCTGGACCTTGCCATGTAATAGTTGACTCCTCCATAGTACTATCAAGATTTTCCATGTAATTATAAATATATGAAGATTGATCAGCAGATGTGGGAATAGAACATGGAATTTTGTTAAAGGACGATCCTATAGCACTAGAGAAAGAAAGTAGCATATCTTCATCTTGAGGAACACCTGATTTCACTATGTTGTTCGGGCTCTTTAAAAATACTATTGGATATGTGTGAGATCTTTCAGAAGTAGCGCATCTTTTCAAGGTCTGACACGAGTGCGACAACATTTTTGGAGAATTCAAACATAAATAATTAGTGATTGTATCATGTGGTAGTGAAGATGAAGGGAGATTTAGCTCATGATACAAATTACTATCAAATATATTTTTCCCTTCATCATCAACAACCATTTGAAAATTACTCTTTTCCCTTGTGATCTTGAGCCGTTTATTTTTCCGGCCGCCGCCAACGGGGACGTTACGAAGAATGCCACCTTCAGTCCAATGCCTTTTACAGCCTTTACAAAAATGGCGAGGCTGTGATTTGTTGTAATTGTTGTAGTAACAAAATTTTGTATTGGTTGATTCACATCTTGGACACTTCAAAGGCTCTGGTTTAGCCATAATATCTACTACAAGTACAAAAGAAAATATCAAGAATGATAAGAAGTGAATTCTAGCCTTAGATCTTGGTGCAAAAAGAGACATGAACCTGAAGAAAATGAATGCTATAATTTATGATATGCTGTGGAGAAGATATATATATACATATATGAGGATAGTCAAGGTCAAGCTATATGAAATTAAATTATATTAATTAAGAAGGCTATGAAAAGTGAGCATGTCTTCTCAGATTCTTTCCTTATTTGTGTGTGTATATATTTGTAGAGGGATTTATCTTATATACACTACGAAATCTTATGTTGTCAATATGTTTTGAGTCTAAATTTTATGCACTAACATTATTAAAAATATTTATGCAATTAGGTTATTTAAATAGATAATTACACAAGTAAATCTCTTGGCGTAAGTTGGTAAAAATGATAACTAATCTATTTTTACGTATCAAATTTTAACCTTAGTATAAATATATTGTTACATCATCAATATATAACTTAAATTGATGTATATGTTACTATATTGTAGTAGATAACTTGACTTATTTTTCATATTACTAATTTCACTTTTTATGAACAGTGATATGCAATTACTATAACTTAGTCAGGTGACTTTACAATGTAAAAATTCTTTTAACTTACAGTTTATAGTAGTTAAATCTATTCCTATATATCAATTAATACTCGTATATGTTGGATGCAATTACGCAAAGTTATGCATCTTTGGTTTCTTTTGTAGCGTACAATGTATTATGTATACCCTCACTTTCATTGTTACGTAATCTTATCTTGCATCGTACATTTCAATAAAGAATTTATGTGCATATTGTTACATATAATATTAAGTCGTAACCAACAAATGCACATGTTACATAAATATTAGATC
The DNA here is from genome assembly GCA_002018475.1 of Nicotiana obtusifolia. NCBI lineage: Eukaryota > Viridiplantae > Streptophyta > Magnoliopsida > Solanales > Solanaceae > Nicotiana > Nicotiana obtusifolia. The sequence continues at coordinate 138,258 of MCJB01023346.1, read as the reverse complement.
AACTTTTAGGAGTTACTTTTCTACATAGTGGATGTGAAAATAGAAAAGAAAAATCTACTAAGAAATATTTAAATTCAAACTCGTGACACACAAAGAATTAAAAAAGAAAACTCCTAAGATAACTCTTTAATTGTCAAATCTCAACAGCCGTTAGCATATGGGACAAGTGTCACACCGTAAGCCGAAAACTATGGGGAAGCTTAGAGTTGAAGTCTGGAATTTTAACTTTATATGTTTGGACTTTTAGAACAATAATTTGAGTGCCAATAATTTAATTTTAAATTTAATATTTATATATATTTAATAAATTTTTTAATACAAATATATTATTTCAAAACATTAATAGGCTCAGTTAAAACCGTACCTGAACTTCTACCTCTGCCCCAGGAAACAACGTGGAAGAATGTGAGCTATCGATAGTGTGGCCATATGTTGGGCAAGTAAGAATAAGATCTCCCAATTGTACAAACCATCCATGTTTGACATATGGAGTCAATTGAAATAGTAATGGGGCCAATAAGCAATTAAAAGAAAAAGTTAGCGAATAAACAAACACCAGAGAAGAGGATGCTTACAAAGCGTACCACCACCGTCCCTAAGGTCTCTTAATTCTTTATGTAGCCCCACATGTTTGTACTTTAGTTCCTTTGGTACCATTATTTTGAAAAGTGAAGGGAATGGTCGGTGTTCTCATGTGAAATGCTATAGCTATTAGAGGGTAAAGTTTGATATGTCAAGTTGGATAAAGTGATATTATGCTTCCATATAGGGTGAAAAATAGTTGTCAACAACGTGGTTGCTAGTGGTCATTGTTGGTACAAATCTTCTTTATCTAAAGAAATCAAAACGATTTCGTCGGACCTCCCGTCAGCCTGTTATTTCCGGCGTACCTTTAATCCGTTGAGCTCATTCACATAGAGTTTTTGGATTATTATGGCCGACTTTCATCTTGATTATTCTTTTATCTAATTTTCGACTTGCACAGGCAGAGACGTATCTAGTGTAAAAGTTATGGATTCAGCCGAACCCATAGCTTTCGCTCATACCCTGTATTTTTGCCCCAAATATTACTAAACATGTACAAATTATAAATTTTGAATTGCGAATTTGAACCCATAAAGTTTACATTCTTGATCTGGTTCTGTGCGTAGGTGTATGTCTAATGAACGTTCATAAATATAACGACTTGAAATATGGAAGTACTACATAATACTGTTTAATGAAGAGCGTAAGAATTTTTACAATTCACATGTAAACATGAAACATACTCTTGTGCAGTGTTAATATGATCTAAGGTTGCAAGGAAGGATAGCTCAAAGTGTGTAGCTATACTAGCTAGCCTTGCCATCCAATTCAGACTTATGCATAACATTAACAATATTATTGGTCATTGTCTTCCATGGTGAAATGATGTTTGTGTTGGCTGCTATAATCTTATTCTAGAAGTGTACAAAAGTGTTACTTGTTTCTAATTTCAGCCATTTCTTGATACAATTAGTGGCGGAGACACATTGCTTCAAGTTGTATTATCTGACACCATTTCATCATATAATTTTAGTAAAATATACATATGTATGTATACATACATGCACCGCTAAAAATAACCAGAATAAATTAATTTGGATAGAAGTAAAATTGAATTAGAACCACAATAACATTAAACTCGTTCACTAACTTCAGTTGTGATACAAGCCGATATCGCTTACAAAATATTCTGGGTGTGTCCACTGGACTCAATGTCTCCATAAACATATGGCCGCAAATAGTCAATGCTAAATGTTATTCGGATTCTCCAAAAATGTTGTTGTACCTGTGTCGGATTCTTCAAAAATATACTATTTTTGTAATATCCGACACACATCCGACAATATTTTTAAAAAAGTCCGAGCAATATAATTGGCAACTCCAGTCACCAACTGAATGATGATGAAAAAAGCCAAAATCCATGACAACCTCTCACTATAATATTCCCCCTACTGTCTCTATATCTACATATTGAGATTAATAAAAGCTATGGAAATGACAGCTTTCAATTTCTAAGTATGATATGTTCCTCCCTGTCAACTTCTCATGACCATGCAAGCAGACGAGGCTAACCAACTGTAAGTAATAAGATAGTATTCCAAGTGTCGAATCCACTGATAGCAAGATGTGAAAACTAATTAAGATTATGGCCGTCGCATTGTTCGCGTACTAGAGCATGAGCTAGAATACAGTACCTATTAGTGCAAATAGAAAGCTAATTTCTAGTCTTTTTTAGAACAAAAAAAAAGATTAAAAGATTAAATATAAACTCATAACTTAAGATTACGATGAGTTTAATACTAAAAATCTTAATAGTTGAACCCATAAAGCTTATGTCACGACCCCAATTTCCCTCCGTAGGATGTCGTGATGACACCTAATCTCTAAGACTAGGTAGGCCGATTACTTACAAGGATTAAGCCAGTTTTTAACAATAATAATTTAAAACAGAGTTTAATATGAATACCGACAAAAAATAAAATATGCCAACACGGCAATAATCATCACAACCTCCAAAGATTGGTAACACAGAGTCACGAACTCTAGCTAAGTACATGAAAAAATCTCAAAGATCGAAATACAATACTGTTCAAATAACAAGTTGATTGTACAATGAAAGAAAAGGACTCCAAGGGACTGCAATGACCAAGCAGCTCTACCTTAATTCCTCGCGATCAATAAGCTAGTTTTGCCCGAGTCCAATATCTCCAATACCTAGATCTAGTTGCAGCAACTCCTACTACTAGCAGCAATGTCGAACTTTGGACCAAGTAAGCACACGGACACAGCTACAAAAGACAGCAATAGCAGCAGCAAACCCCAGAGAAATGGCCCAGAAAATGCCCAGCGAAGGCACTTGAAACAGAAGCTAATGGGTAGTCGATCTTTTTAATTTTGTGAAAGATTTTACACTCAAATAGTAGTTCTCAAAGCTCTGAAATTCAGCTTAGTATAGGTATTCAGTTGTTGATTTTTTCCTCTCTAAGATTTCTTTTTTTTCTCCTCCAAAATAGTCCAAAACCGAGGTCTACAAATCAAGATGTGATAAAAATGGTCAAACCCTCGATATATATGAAGCTGCCCCGGGATTCCGCATTTGCGGACCAAAAATGCGCACTTGCGCTCTCGCTTTTGCGAGCCAACACCCGCACTTGCTGTTTCCACTTACCAGACCAGACCAGACCGTGCACCTGCACAAAAGGAGTTGTACCTGCGAAACTGCAGAAACGCCCAAACGAACCGCAGAAGCGGACCTTATCGCATCAGCGGTCCAAAATCTGCAGATGCGCCAACCGCACCTGCGATCCTCCATCCGCAGAAGCGGAACTTCCGCCCAGAGCTCAACATCGTAGAAGCGGCACATAGCATGCGGGCCCCGCTCCTGCGCTCTAAGATACGCAGATGTGAAGCACCAGAATCAGACCTGCTCAAAAACATAGAAATGATCCGAAACTCATCTAAAACACACCTAGGGCCCCTGGGGTCCTGTCCAATCATACCAAAAAATTTCATAACTTAACACGGACCCGCTCGAGGCCTCAAATCACATTAAAAACATCAAGACTACAAGTCGTACCTCAAATCGAACTTAATGAACTTATGAATTTCCGACTTCTATAACTCGCGCAGAATCATATCAAATCAACCTAGAATGACGTCAAATTTTGCATGCAAGTCCCAAATGACACAACAGAGTTGTACCAACTCTTGGAGTCAAAATCCGAACCTGATATCGATAAAGTCAACTCTTGATCAAACCTCTCAACCTTCCAAACTTTCAACTTTCCAACTTTCGCCAAAATACATCAAATCAACCTACGAACCTCCAAATCCCAATTTGGACACACGTCTAAGTCCAAAACTACCATATGAAGCTATTAGAATCATCAAAATACCATTTCAGAGTCGTCTATACAAAAGTCAAACTCCAGTCAACTCTTTTCACTTAAGCTTCTAAAACAAGAATTGTTCTTCCAAATAAATTCTGAATCATCCGAAAATCGAACTCGACCGCATACACAAGTCATAATACATGATAAGAAGCTGCTCGAGACCTTAAGACACCGAACAACAAGCTAATTCTCAAAATGACTGGTCGGGTCGTTACATTCTCTCCCTCTTAAATGCACGTTCATCCTCGAACGTGCCAAGAACCGTTCCGAAGCCACAGAATCACTGAAGGAACTCACCATACACATACTCACAGGTGATCCCACATCACCCCAATCCACATAATCCCAACAACACCATCTCAACTAAAGATAATTCCTTCCACCCACACCAATAAGCCTTAAAAAACCAAAATTTTCATTGTCCGATCCTTTCCCCGAGACCCAATTCCCGCATAAACACACTGTATTAATCTCAACCAGTTGCAACGGCTCATACATAAACCCTCAAGGTATAACCACACGACGTAACACATCACACATATGCCCATAACAACCATGACCACGATAGCTGCCCATACCAAATTCAGCGCCGGTAAATAATCTCATTACAGCTAGAACTATGTTCCAAACCTTCACAACACTAACGACGATGCAAGAAACATGAAGATCTCATAACCATTCACCCAAATCAACAAGTCACACCTAACGCCACCTTGGCACACACCTCGTAAGCTAAAACCTAATAAGCACAACGTGAATATGATTGAATATTGAAAGAGAAACACATGAGAAAACTATTAAACACGCCCGACAGGTACAACTCCCTATCAGCACCATTCTACGGATCAGTTCCACAAGGGAGAATCAACACATATGAACTAATCACAAGGATCTCATCCTAGTATAACTTCACCGCAGCACAGAGCCCGGTTCAAACATATCAAACCACATGAAAACGCAAGGGTCTCACCCTCAACTCTGAATCACAAGTAAAATACACCTCACACTTACCGAAAACTTCTACTAACTCAATTCCTTCAAAAAAATCACAACACGTAACAGACTTCCCATATCGGTTGAGCACCTAAATCATAAATCGTAACCAAACCATCCATAAATCACATCAAAACTTACTGCAATGAGTAATGGAAATTTCAATCTAGTCTTATAGCTCACAATGGTGAACAAAAAAAATGATAGACACGGGCTACTTGCCACGACCCAAAATCCCACCATAGGCATCATGATGGCACTTAATCTCTAAGATTAGGTAGGCCGATTTTATAGATAACGGACTTCCCATATCGGTAGAGCACCTAAATCATAAATCGTAACCAAACCATCTATAAATCAGATCAAAACTTACTGTAATGAGTAACAAAAAGTTCAATATAGTCTTATAGCTCACAATGGTGAACAAAAAAAAATGATAGACACGGGCTACCTGTCACGACCCAAGATCCCACCATAGACATCGTGATGGCACTTAGTCTCTAAGACTAGGTAAGCCGATTTTAATAATAATTCAAGCTATTTTTTTTATATAGATAATCGAAACCAACAGCGGAAATAATTATAACGACCTCCAAAGACTGGTAATACTAAGTCATGAACTCTAATTGAATACATGCACTGATCTCAAGGATCGAATATACTGACAGTATAATAAAATTGAAAGACTCCAAGGGACTGTGATGACCAAGCAACCCTACCTTGAATCCTTGCGATCACACTCTAATCTCTGTCCGAATCCGATATCTCCAATACCTGGCTCTGCAAAAAAAAAAATGTGTTGAAGTGTAGTATGAGGACATTACAGTCGGTACCCAGTAAGTATCAAGACTAACCTCGGTGGAGTAGTGACGAGGTACAGTCAAGACACTCACTAGTCAAATAACCTGTGCAATATAGCAGTATACAATAGTACTGGAAAATAACTAGCAATGATAGCAATAAGAAAACCATAATTATTGCTCAAATGAGTAAGGAACACAAGTACAACTAATTAATCAAGTCCTTCAAATATAAATCTTTTTCATATAATTCTTTCAAATAAATATCTTTTGAATATACTTCTTCCAAATAAATATTTGAATATAATTCTTTCAAATAAAAGTCACTCTGTGACACCTTATTTCAAAATCATAAAACACGGGTCTCAGCCCACTTTCATATTTTCGTAACACGGGTCTCAGTCCACTTTTATATTTCCACGGTACCTCATGTCTATATTTATATCATAACCGCATGGTCAACTCACGTGCCAACAATATAAATCATTATATTTCACCGACGGACAGTTCACGTGCCAATAACATAATCATTATATTTCCCTGGCACCTCGTGCTCACATTTTATATCGCATCTGTACGGACAATTCACGTGCCAATAACATAATCTGCCCGGCAATAGCCACAAACTCACAATTTCAACATAGATCATATTATTATCAAATTTACCGAAACATCAAGACAAGCTGCACAAGATATAAAAATAAACACAAAGAAAATCACAACACCAGATGAAAATCACCAGCATAATAATCCCACATCATCACATAATATCCCTGACAATAGCCACCCTTTTCTCTCCTATAGCCACCCTTATCACTCCTATAATAGCCTCACTTATCCCTCCGTCCTGACAATATCAATAGCAACCCTTATCGCTCCTATAGTCACCCTTATCACTCCTATAATAGCCTCATCTATCGCTCCGTTTAATAGCCTCCCTTATCACTCCGCCCAGACTATATCCCAACCCACATAACAATAGTGAAATGCCACCATTATGACCGCATAATATCAACTGTGGAATGCCACCCTTATACACTGCATAACAATAACCCAAATCACACAACAATTCACACTGAATATTATCACAACAACACAGCATAATCAACTCGTATTTACAAATTGCCTGTAGGCCACAACCTTTTCAAAGGTACAACAAAATCAATTAATTTCACAACAGATAGCCCACCGCTCAACACAATGTATATGGCTTTCAATCACACAATTTTCAATCACACAATTTTCACATAAGACTCAATGCCTAAGGGGTAATTCTCCTACTCAAGGTTATGCAAGATACTTACCTTTTTGAAGTTAGGTCGATATTCCAAAATAGCCTTATTGCGTGAAATGACTTCCGGACGGCTCAAATCTAGCCAAATTATTGTATAACTTCATTAAATTCATCAAAAACAATTCCGGATAATATAACGTCGAATTAAAATTTTACATTAAAAAGTCAACTGAAAGTCAATGCGGGGCTTGCCTCTCGGAACCTGACAGAAGTTTCACGAAATCCAAACACCCATTCCGATACGAGTTCAACTATATCAATTTTATCAAATTCCGATAATAACTCGACCTCCAAATCTTAAATTTCCGTTTTTGAAAAGATTTACAAAAATCCCAATTTCTTCCATTTAATTCCGAATGAAATGATGAATATAACCATTATTTTATGAAATATATATCACTTTCGGTTATAGGACACTTATCCAAGTTGAAGTTTTGATGAAACCTCAAAATTGCCCAAGAACCGTGCTCCAAAAATCCAAAACAAAATGAAGGAAATGACCATTTTTGGTCCTTAAGTTTCTGACCAATAAAAACACTAATTTAGTCACTAAAAGTCCAATTCTCGTCGTTAAAAGTGCAAGATATGGTCGCTAAAGGTGCGCACCAGTACACCAGCAATTTATTTTTCATTAAAAAGTCTCTAACTCCATCATACGAACTCAGAATTCAACGATTCCTGTTCCTATGAGTCACAAATAATAATATGAACCTAGTCGTTCAATCGAAACTCAATTCAGAGCTCATTTGTTCAATGCGATACCAACTTCGCTCGTTAAAAAATTAACTCATGTTTTGCGCCAAAACCCAGTCGCGACTTGATGAAATTACACAAAAATTTCCAGATCATTCCTATAATTCATTATCAAACTCCCTCAAGTCTCGAAATCGAATTTCGATCTCTAAAACTAAAAATGGACCTTTGGATCATTACATGCTTATGCTCAAAACAATGACAAAACACCAAACACATTAAAAACCCATCCAAAACTCATCCAAGCCCCATGGGACCCCAACCAAGTATACTAACAAGTCCCAAAATACAATATGAACTTAGTCAAGGCTTCAAACCACGTCAAACAACGTCGAAATTACGAATCGCGCCTCGAATCGAATTATGAATTTTTAAATCTTCCAACTTCTATAATTTGTGCCGAAATGTATCAAATTAATCCGGAATTACTTCAAATTTTGCACACGTGTCATAAATGACATAATAGACCTGTTCCAATTTCTAGAATCAAATTTCGACCCCGATATCAATAAAGTTAACTCCCGGTCAAACTTTCTAAAAGTCTTCCATTTTCCAACTTTCGCCAAAATGCCTCGAATTGACCTACGGACTTCCAAATCCAATTCTGGACATACACCCTCTCACAGTTAAAAAAGTGATTAACTATCTCGAAAAAATCCATATCGTAACCCAGTCCATAGCTTTAGTTACCAGTTATCTGTCGATTGCCTTCTCTCCCATTACCTTAAAGTTCAATCAGAAGCCTAGAAGAAAGACTACACCTACTAATCCAATAAGCAGATAGAGTAGAAGAGAAGGCCTAGAACAAGGTTGACTAAGACTACCAACTACAAGAGAATTTGTCTATTGAAATCATCAAAATTCCATTCTGGAGTCGTTTGCTCAAAATTCAAAACTCCGGTCAACTCTTTTCATTTAAGCTTCAAAAGTAAGAATTTGTCTTTCATTTAAATTCCGAATCTTCCGAAAACCAAACTCGACCATACACGTACGTTATAATACATATTACGAAGCTGCTTAGTACCCTAAACCGTTGAACGGGACACCAATTTACAAAACGACAAGTCGGGTCGTTACATTCTCTCCCTCTTAAAACATATGTTCGTCCTCGAACGTGCCAAGAATTATTCCAAGGACATTAAATTACTGAGTATTATTACACACATACTCATAGGTGATCCCACATCATTGCAAATTTAATATGGATCCGACAACACCATCTCAGTTGAGATTATTTCTTTTATCCACATTTATAAACTTTAAAGCTAAATTTCTCACACCTCAATTAATTTAAAAAGGCCCGATTTTTTTTTTATATCAACACACCGTGTTAGTCTCAACCGGCTATAGAAACTCGTGCCTACACACACATCATATGTATGCCCATAACCACGTCTCTGGTCATAATAGTTGTTCATAATTAATTCCAGCATCGTCAATTAACCTCATATTAACCAAAACCTCGTTTCAAGTTTTCACAACACTGACAGCAAATTGGGAGGCATGAAGACCTCATAATTATTTACCCGAATTAACGAGTCACATTTAACGCCACATGGGCACACATCTCGTAGGCTAAAATTCAAAAACTATAGCACAAATATTTCTACATATGCATAGAAAAATACATACAAGAGTTAACAAATAAGCCTAATAGGCATGACTCCCTATTAGTACTGTAGTACAAATTTAATTTCACAAAGGGAGAACTTAAACACATAAATTTAACCACAAGGATCTCATCCTCAACTCTAAATCACAAGTATCATGCACATTGTGCCAACATAAATTTTCTATTTCTTTTTCTTCTTTTCATAAATTTTGATAAACAATTTCACAACAGAAAGAACTCTCATACCGGTAGGGCATATAATTCACAAATTTTTAATCAAACTATCTCGAATTTATATCAAAATCCACTATAGTGAGTAATAGAAAGTCATTTTGGACTCATAGCCCTCAATAGTGTACAAAACAAAATGATAGACTCGGGCTAACATCATTAAATCTTCCAACAGGGATAAACACGGGAGTAGAGTATAAATTCACAAATCCACCATATAAGGTGCATGAAAGAAGCTCTCACCTCGATAATCCGAATCGAATCAAAATAAGAATAGTGCTCCTTTATTATGAATTAACTCATACCTAATAACGACACCATCTGGTGTAACGGCTCCAGCCAATTCATAGCAATTATACCAATGGGCCGGGCCGGGCTTCCCCTCTTGGGCGCCCTCTACCCCTCTGTTCTCCACCCCTAGCTGGTTGTGCACGTGGAGTATAACTGGAATAGAGCCTGTAGCCTAAGTGTTCTGATGAAATTTGCCTCTTCCAAGTCTGGGACAATCTCTCATGATGTGACTGGTATCACCACACTCATAATAACCCCTCTGCGGGCCCGGCTGCTCATACTGAGACTGTGCCGAATAACTGAAATAACCACTGTAAGAACCCCGTGCCAGTGGTGCACTAAAAGTACTAACTGGAGCACTACGAGTATTCTGGATTGCGAACTGGGCTAACCGACTGCCCTAGCCTCCGCCATGATGTGTCATAGCTGCAGAGTAGAATCCACTGAATCCTCCAGAGTTTCGAGACCTTTTGGCCTCCTTAGACTTCTTTTCCTCACTTTGAACACGTTCTAACATCTTGGCAATCTCTACTACTTGCGGAAATGGAATGTCAGTCTGAAACTCTCGAGTCATACATATTTTAAAATCATAATCGAGCCCTTCAATGAATCTGCAGACTCGCTCTCTAACTGTAGGAACCAAAATAGGTGCATGGAGGGCTAACTCACTAAAACTGATAGCATATTCTAATGCTGTCATGGTGCTGACACAACCGTTCAAACTCTATGCGCCATGCATCCCGATGAGTCTGGGGAACAAACTCTTTCGAAAATATCTCCGAAAATTGAGCCCAAGTTGGTGGCATTGCATCTGCTGGTCTACCTTCTTTCATAAACGTGGCCACCACTGATACGTTGCTCCTGGCAGCTGAAATGTAGTAAAGGCAACTCCACTCACTTCCACAATACCCATGGTGCGGAGAATATGGTGACACTTTTCTAGAAATCCATGGGCATGCTCTGTAGTTGTGCCACTAAAAGTAGGTGGGTTATACTTCTTAAACCTCTCAAGTCTCTTTTGTTCCTCTTCTGTTGCCTCTGGCCTGACCTCAGGCTGAACTGGAATAACAAGTTGTACCGGCACCACACCCGGAACCTGACCAATGTGAACCTGTTGCTCTGGAGTACCGGCAGTAGGAGTCTGAGCTCCTCCCCGTTTCTGTGAAATATTTGGTGAAACGGCGATCAATCTCGCCCGAGTTAATGTACCAAACATATTCAAGAACTGGGCTAAATTCTCCTGAAGTCCGGGGGTAACAACAGGTGTCTCTGGTACCTGTGCCCAACTGGAGCTACTGGTGGCTCCGCAACTGCTGCTCTGAAAGGTGTTCTAGTTGCCGCACATGCCCTTCCTCGGCCTCTACCTCGGCCCTGACCTCTCGCAGCCCTAGTAGTATGCACGGGTGTCTGCTCAGCTGACCCGGTAGCACGTGTCCTCACCATCTGTGAGAGAATAGAGATACAAATGCTCAAACTCCAAAATCAATAAATTCCGCATGGCAGGAATGAAAGAAGTGGAAATTTCCTAACAGTACAGTAGCCCCTCGAAGATAAGTACAGACGTCTCTGTACTGAGCCGCAAGACTCTACTAAACACGTTTGTGACTCGTAGAATCTATGAACCTAGAGATTTGATACCAACTTATACGACCCAAAATCCCACCACAGGCATCATGATGGCACTTAATCTCTAAGACTAGGTAAGCCGATTTTAGTAACAATTCAAGCCATTTTTTTATATAGAAAATCGAAACCAACAGCAGAAATAATTATAACAACCTCCCAAGATTGGTAATACTGAGTCACGAACTCTAATTGAATACGTGCAATGATCTCAGGGATCGAATATACAATATTGTTCGAATAAGAGTTGATAGTACAATAGAATGGTAAGACTCCAAGGGACTGTGACAACCAAGCAACCCTTCCTTGAATCCTTGCGATCACACTCTAATCTCTGTCCAAATCCGATATCCCAAGGCTCTGCACAAAAATGTGCAGAAGTATAGTATGAGTACACCACAGTCGATACCTAATAAGTATCAAGACTAACATCGGTGGATTAGTGACGAGGTATAGTCAAGACACTCACTAGTCAAATAGCCTGTGCAAAATAGTAGTATACAATAGTACAAGAAAACAACTGGCAATGATAGCAACAAGAACACCATAATTATTGCCCAAATGAATAAGGAACACAAGTACAATCAATTAATCAAGTCTTTCAAATATAAATCTTTCTCATATAATTCTTTCAAATAAATATTTTTCAAATATACTTCTTTCAAATAAATATCTTTCGAATACAATTCTTTCAAATAAATATCTTTCGAATATAATTCTTTTAAACAAAAGTCCCTCTATGACACCTCATTTCAAAAACATAAAACACGGGTCTCAACCACTTTCATATTTTTGTAACTCGGGACTCAGCCTACTTTCATATTTCCACAGCACCCCATGCCCATATTTCTATAGATAAATATATTATTGCCTCTTTTTAAACTTATTTAATTAATTATTTGCAGATAAGGAATCCATAAGGAAATTATTTTCAAGAAATGTCAACCCAACCAACCACGGCATTTCACATAAAAGTCAAAGTGGCAATTACACCAAATTATCATATAAAAACAACCTCGGCAAGCAAGGAATGAGGCATGACAAGTAAAGAATTTAATAAGTTCCAAAAGATTTTCAATTTAATATATAAGGGTGTCTACAAATTTTAACCGGTATAATTTGCACATATAAACCAAGTACGTACTCGTTACCTCGCATACATGGCTTTCAATCACACAATTTTCACATAAGACTCAATGCCTAAGGGGTAATTCCCCCACTCAAGAGTAGGCAAGATACTTACCTTTTTGAAGTTAGGCCGATATTTCAAAACAGCCTTCTTGCGTGAAATGACCTTCGGACTGCTCAAATCTAGCCAAATTAATTGTATAACTTCATTAAAGTCCATCGGAAATAATTCTGGATAATATAACTTCGACTTAAAGTGCGGCCTGGACTGGCCGACAGCCCGAGCCTCCGCCGTGATGGGTCATAGTTGAATCGTAGAATCCACTGAATCCTCCAAAATCTCGAGACCTCTTGGTCTCCTTATCCTCCCCCTCCTCAGGTGGAATATGCTCTAACCTCCTGGCAATCTCCACAACCTGCTGAAATAGGGTATCAGTCTCCAACTCTCGAGCCATGATGAATCTATAGCCCATAACTGAGCCCCTCGATAAATCTGCAAGCTCTCTCTCTGACTATAGGAACCAAAGTAGATGCATGCCAGGATAACTCAGTGAACCTGATGGCATACTCCGACACCGTTATCGTTCCCTGACGCAACTGCTCAAACTCTGTGCGCCGCGCATCCCGGAGGGTCTGGGGAACAAAACTCCCTCAAAAACATCCCTGAAAACATAGCCCAAGTGGGTGGTGCTTCACCGGCTGGTCTACCCTCCTCAAAAACCTGCCACTACTGATACGCTGTTCCCGACAGCTGGAATGTAGTAAAAGCAACTCCGCTCACCTCCATAATACCCATGGTGCGGAGAATGCGATGACACTTCTCTAGAAAACAATGTGCATCCTCGATATCTGTGCCACTGAAAGTTGGTGGACTACACCTCTTGAACCTCTCAAGCTTCTTTTGTTCCTCCTCCGATGCCCCTGGCCTGACCTCAGGCATAACCGGAAGAATAGGTTGTATCGGTACTACACCCTGAACCGGCCAATGTGAGCCAGCTGCTCTGGAGTACGGGCGGTGGGAGTCTGAGCTTCTTCCCCAATCTGCGAAGTAGCTGGTGCAACGCAGATCAATCCCGCCTGAGCCAATGTACCAAACATGCTCAGGAACTGCACTAAAGTCTCCTGAAGTCCGAGGGTAACAACAAGCGCCTCTGGTGCCTCTCCTCCAACCGGAGCTATTGGCGGCTCCTCAACTGCTGCTCAGGTAGGTCCTCTAGCTACTGTGTGCCCCTCCTCGGGCTCTACTTCGGCCCTGGCCTCTCGCGGCTCTAGCAGGGGCGCAGGTATCTGCTCAGCTAATCCGGTAGCGTGTGTTCTCACCATATGTGAGAGAATAGAGATACAAAGCTCAAACTTCGATATCAACAAATCCGCACGATAGGTATGAAACCAACTTGTCACGACCCCAATTTTCCTCCATAAGATGTGTGATGGAACCTAATCTCTAAGACTAGGTAAGCCGATTACTTACAAGGATTAAGCCAGTTTTAAACAATGATAATTTTAAACAGAGTTTAATATGAATACCGACAAAAAACTAAATATGCCAACACAACAATAATCATCAAAACCTCCCAAGACTGGTAACACAGAGTCACGAACTCTAGCTAAGGACATGGAAAGATCTCAATGATCGAAATACAATACTATTCAAATAACAAGCTGACAGTACAATGAAAGGAAAGGACTCCAAGGGACTGCGATGACCAAGCAGCTCTACCTTGAATCCTTGCGATCAATAATCTAGCTCTGCCCGAGTCCGATATCTCCAATACTTGGATCTAGTTGCAGCAACCCCTACTACTAGCAGCAATGTAAAACTTTGGACCAAATAAGCACATGGACACAACTACAAAAGACAGCAATAGTAGCATCAAACCCCAGAGAAATGGCCCAGAAAATACCCAGCGAAGACACTTGAAATAGAAGCTAATGGCTCCACAGACTACCCAAAAGATCTTTTTATTTTTGTGAAAGATTTTACACTCAAATTGTAGTTCACAAAGCTCTGAAATTCAGCTTACTATAGGTATTCAGCTGCTGATTTTTTCCTCTCTAATATTTCTTTTTTTTTTCCCTCCAAAATCGCCCCTGCGGCACTGCAGAAGCGCCTAAATGAACCGCAAAAGCGGACCCTATCACATCAGCGATCCAAAATCCGTAGTGCGCCAACCGCACCTGCGATCCTCCATCCGCAGAATCGAAACTTTTGCCCTGAGATCAACATCGCAGAAGTGGCACAAAGCATGCAGAAGCGGCCCCGATCCTGCGCTCCAAGATGAAGATGCGAAGCACCAGAAACAGACCTGCCAAAAAACATAGAAATGATCTGAAACACATCCAGGACCCCCGGGACCCCATCCAATCATACCAAAACTTTTCATGACTTAACACAGACTTGCCGGAGGTCTCAAATCACATCAAAACTACAAGTTGCACCTCAAATCAAACTTAATAAACTTATGAATTTCCGACTTCTACAACTTGCGCAAAATCATATCAGAATTAACCTGGAATGACATCAAATTTTGCATGCAAGTCCCAAATGACACAACAGAGTTGTACCAACTCCTGGAGTCAAAATCCGAACCCGATATCAACAAAGTCAACTCCTAATTTAACCTCTCAACCTTCCAAACTTTCAACGTTCCAACTTTCGCCAAAATGCATCAAATCAACCTAGAACCTCCAAATCCAAAGCTGGACACACACCTAAGAGCCGTTCTGAAGCCACGGAATCACGGAAGGAACTCACCACACACATACTCGCAGGTGATCTCATATCACCCCAATTCATATAAGCATGACAACACCATCTCAACTAAAGATTATTCCTTCCACCTACACCAATAAGCCTTAGAACCAAATTTTTCACCGTTTGATCCTTTCCCCAAGACCCGATTCATACATAAACACATCATATCAACCTCAACCAGCTGCAACGGCTCATACATACACCCTCAAGGTATAACAACATGATGTAACACATCACATATATGCCCATAACAACCCTGAGCATGATAGCTGCCCATACCAAATCTAGCACCGGTAAATAATCTCATTACAACTAGAACAAAACATCATACACATCAACAAAACATTTCACAAGTTAAAAGTTCAAACATCATTCAATGAGTGTTTTGTATTACATCATCTCCATCTCCACTACTAGAAACTTCATTATCGGCATGGTTCGAAGGATCACAACGAGAAGGATTAGCATATGGGGAAGGCTCACGAGATCGAGGAATGGGGAGGCACCACTAGCAAGAAGATTCGCCATCTGACCTTGAAAGACATTAAATTATTAGTCACTCTTTTCTAGCTGAACTTGAAGGACATTAGGTTTGTAACCCACTCACAAATTTGTCGTCTTTATTCCAAAGTGAATGTGTAGCTAGCCTTGGGCTTGAACACCTTATCATTGTTCGCAGACTGCAAATGTAATTCAGGTCGTCTGCAATATTCTTGTAAGTCTAGTCTAGCCTTCAGGTTATCTTTTGTCTTATTCTTATCATCCATCACTGTGTTGAACAAAATGTCAAAATAGTTCTTCTCAATATGCATGACATCAAGATTGTGTCTAAGAAGATTATCCTTCCAATATGGAAACTCCCAAAATATGCTCTATTTTGTCCAGTTATGAGTAACACCATATCCAGGAAATCTAGAAGGTGGGGCCTCGGTAACTTTAGTGAAGTTCTGAACCCTCTCCTAAATTTCCTCACCAAACAAAATTTAAGGTGGAAAATCATGTTCAACTGTATTCTTTTTTAATGTATTATTCATCCTTCTGAACTCATGATCAACTGGCAAGAACTGACGGTTACAATCAAACCATGACTGCTTTAGGCCATGTCTTAAAGTGAACGCTTTACCATTTTTCATGCAGTAAAGACGTGCTAACTTTCCAGCAGTCATCCACCCAGACAACATTCCATACGCACAAAAATCATTAATGGTCCATATTAAATTAGCACGCAAGTTGAAATTTTGCTTAGTTGATATGTTATATGTCTCAACTCTATCATACCACAACTGTTTTAGCCATCAATCAAAGGTTGCAAATATACATCAATCAAACTCTATCGATTGCGGGGATCGGGAATAACACAATTTAAAAAAATATATGGACTAGTCATACACATTTCAGGTGGAAGATTATACGGTGTAATAAAGACCGGCCAACATGAATATGGTGTTGCAGAAATAGAAAATGGTGTGAAATCATCAGCACACAAACCAACCGAACATTCCTCGGTTCACTAGCATAATCCAGATACATCCTATCAACTAGCACTCATAAGGCCAATGAAAGAATCTATTCTCGCATGAGAAATACTGGTATCTGATTTGATACTTAATAATTTAACCGCAACAAACAACTGAGAGTGCATACTCCCTTCACTTAGTGGACGACTAGCGGCCTCTAACTGTTCATAAAAATATTTTGCCTCTTCGTTAGGAGGTTGTTCAACACTTTCATGGGTTTCAAAATCGAAGTGCATCTTAAAAGCATCCGCAACCATTTCATGGTATCTAGGATGTTGAACGCTATTCTCCACTGACCTACTACTTTCACCAACAACTACGTTATGAGATACACCATCAGTACCATCAACCTCTCCATGACTGGTCCACACAAAATAATTATCCATAAACCCCTTTCTATAAAGATGAGTCGTAACATCCTCTGAACCCAAAAACTTCAAACGTTTGCACTTCGTACAAGGACACATAATCATCCCACCAATCCAAAATGGTTCAAATGACATTGCATGCCTAATAAATTCATTAACCCCTTCTATAAATTCCTCCCTAAAAAACCTACGATTGGGATAATTCCTATTATACATCCAATTACAATATTCCATCTACACAAAGAACAAATAAATTACATGTTATATTAATCATAATTCAAATTAATTTATAGAATTAAGTTACATAATAAACTTTAGTTACAAAGTACAACATTTAAATAATTTGAGTGCATATAATTTGAATACAATATTGTTCTAACCCTACCATTAAACATAATTAGACTCGCTAGAATAATGAATTAGCTAAGCCATTCAATTAGACTAACTCACTTACTATTAATCATAATTAATAAATTCTAAATAATAATTTAATATACCCTAAATTATAGTTTAATAAGCCCTAAATCATGATTAATAAAATTAAAAAAAACAAAAATTAGCTAAGTAAAAGCATAATCATAAGCTTCTAACATAATATGTTCTAAATTAGCTAAGTCAAGTACCTTACATGATATCATAAACAAAATCAATAAGAGTAAACCCTAAATCTAAAAAATTATAAATCAATTGAAGTAAACCGAAAATCCCAAATTGTAAACCCTAGTTTATACAACTGCAAGAATTTAAATAACTTAAATTAACAAACATAGATAATTAACCTTCAAAGAAAAAATAGGGGTATGATTTTGGTAGTGGCGCGGCAGTGGGTGGCATGGCAGTGGTGGTGAAGGAGCAGTGGTGGTACAGCATGGGTGGGACCAACGGACAATGGGGAGAGACGAAGAGGGGGTTTGATTTTGGGTGAGAAAGGAGTGATGATTTGATTGGGTGGGATTTAGGAAGGGTTCGCGGCTATGTAAGAAAGAGTGAGAGAAAGAGAAAAGAGAAAAGTGGGGAAGAAACCCGTCTGTGGCAGTCTAAATTAAGATTTTCCGACCGTCTTCGATCAGATATTGCGGTCGGTATGTTTAAGTTAGTGTTTGACCACACATTTTCGACCGAAATCGGTCGGTATTTCAATTTGAAATTTTTTTAAAAATTAATTTAATGGAAATATCGACCGAAGTCAATCGATTTCAGTCAATTTATATAAATAGCTTTTAAATAAATAATATCTGATATTTAATTGATACACACACACACACACATATATATGTGTGTGTGTGTGTGTGTGTGTGTACTGTGCATGTGTGTGTGTGTGTGTGTATAAATATATATACAATTTAGGATGCTATATATATGTAGATTGTAAGTAACAATAATCTATAAGTGTTTGACCATTTGGACAGCTAATACTGACAGGTCGATAACTTATTTAAAAATAAAATGTATAGTGCTATAAGATGTAATGCTATATTAAAACGTAAGTTGTAGCAACAACAACATATACTCGATCAAATCACACAATGGAGAATAAATATATATATATATATATATATATATGTGTGTGTGTGTGTGTCTGTGTGTCTGTGTGTGTGTGCGCGCGCGCGCGTGTGTGTATATATGTGTAGATTGTAAGTAACAATAATCTATAAATGTTTGACCATTTTGACCACTACTACCGACTGATTTCGGTCAGTGCTTTTATAATTATATTAAAAATAATTTTTTATTATCAAAAAAGATAATTGATGCAGGGTAGAAAAAAATAAATTAGAATTTCCGACCGACATCGATCTGTATTTTTATAATTATATGAAAAATAACTTTTTATTATCAAAAAAATAGTTGACGCAGTGGGGGGGAAATAAATTAGAATTTCCGACCGGCAGCGGTCGGTATTCTATAATTTTTTTAATTGATCATTTCTTTTGTAGATAGTATGCAAGTCTGACCAGTCTTTCGTCAAACATTGACCATTTTCTGACTGCAGTAGGTCGAAAATTTCAACTGTGTCAGATAAAGCAAACTTTCTTTTTTGTGGGACCACATTTTCCGACCGATTGCGGTTGATATTTTTATTTATAATTTGTTGTTTGATTTTTTCGACAAATTTACTTTGTTTCCGACCGATTTCAATCGTTATTACTTTCCAACCAATTTCGGTCGGTATGCTCTGGATGGATTTTGACAGATTTTAGTAGTGCTAGTTAGAGTGCATCACATAAATTGGGACTAGGGATCAATATGTTATTATTGAGGAGCAATTTCATGGATGGTTCTTATTTTTATTTCCAAGATATTTTCTTCAACTTCAATTTAGACTATTAATTCAGTTGGTTTGGTGATGATTTGACACCAGAATTAGGAATGTTGTATATACTATTCTTGTTTTCCTCTCAGTCCCAACCTAGTAAAAGTTTAACCCAATTTAATACACGTCAAATATAAAACTTCAACTTGTACATTGTGATAAAGCAATTCACAAACCACAATTCAATATTAGATGTTAAGAATCAAATATATATAACGAAAAAATCATAGAAATTTGACGAGAAAACGATATCGAAATCAAAGTGATGTACACAGTGCAATCAAAGAGAAAATTGATCTAGGAAATGCAAGAATTTCGAAGAACAATGAACTAAAACCAGGGTAGCACCGAGAATTTAGCTTAAGAAAGAGTTAAGAGTAAGAGT
This sequence comes from Nicotiana obtusifolia, assembly GCA_002018475.1. Lineage (NCBI taxonomy): Eukaryota > Viridiplantae > Streptophyta > Magnoliopsida > Solanales > Solanaceae > Nicotiana > Nicotiana obtusifolia. The sequence goes on along the minus strand of MCJB01023346.1, from coordinate 118,277 downwards.
AGAGTATTATTTTCATGAATGATCTAATGTACATATTACACTCTATATATGGAAGATCTCGGCTCAAGGATTTCCTTTACTCTAACTAACTGCAACCAACTCCTAACTATCTTTGTGACCTCAGCTACCTTCCGGAACCTTCTACAGTGTAACTAACTGCATAACTGTGTAACTAACTCTAATACCCTCAGCTAAGTACTAATAACAACTAAGTATCATTACACCAAGTATCATCACTAATAATTACAACAATACCCCTACAGAAGAACTGTCTTGTCCTCAAGACTGAAATGTAGCAAATCTGTGTTGAAGTTCTAAGAGATATTCCTAGGTAGCTTGAGCATGATCAATATCTGTCTATTTCACCAAGACTTGCACGACAGCTTTGTTACCTTTCTTCACCATCCTTCTTGCTAGGACTTCTTCAGGCAATAGACAACAGGGACTAGAAAGGTGAAACGCAGGAGGATGATTGATGACAACAGGGACTTTATGGCACTTTTTCAGTTGGGATACATGAAAAGTGTGATGGATCAAGATATTAGTAGGCAGCAGAAGCTTGTAAGCAACAACTCCAACCTTGGCATCAATAGGATAGGGGCCAAAGTACTTAGCAGCTAACTTGTTGAATGGCCTAGTTGAATACTGAAATATGTTTGTATTGTTGCAATTTGAGATAAACCTAATCCCCTACTTCAAAGCCTCTATCAGACCTATGTTTGTCAGCTAAGTCTTTCATTCTTTGTTGTGCTCTCAAAATGTGGAACTTCAATAGCTGAATAATTGCTTCTCTAGCAGCTAATGATCTACCAACCATCTCTGATGCAGCTTCTCCAGCTAGATAAGGGAGATGGAGAGGTGTCTTTTGGCCATACAATACCTCATAAGGACTACATTTAATAGCAGTGTGATGCGTGGTGTTATACCACCATTTAGCTAGTGATAAGTACTTAGACCAATCATGAGGACTATCAGAACAAAAACACCTGAGATATGTCTCTAAGGTTCTATTTAAAACTTCAGTTTGCCCATCAGTCTGAGAGTGATATGATGTAGATCTCTGCAGTAATTGTAACAGGCCAGCCATGCAACTTGTAAACATTATCTAGAAAAGTTTGGGCCACTGTCTGAGCAGTGTATGGATGTTGCAGACTCATAAAATGCCCATACTTACTGAGTATATCCACAACAACTAGAATAACATCCTTGCCATGAGATTTAGGCAAGCCTTCAATAAAATCTAATCAGATATCAGTCTATACTCAATCAGGAATAGGAAGTGGTTGTAACAGACCAGGGCAAGCAGCAACATCATACTTGTGCCTTTGACATACATCACACTTGTTAATGAAATCCCTTATATCTATAGCCATTGATTTCCAATAGAAAAGAGATTACAGCCTCTTTAATGTAGCATCCATACCAGAATGTCCATCCTGTGTAGTAGAATGCCATAAACCAATGTTAGTTGCTCTGAGTTGTTGATCCGCACCTACCACAAGCCTACCTTTCCACTTTTATTGATCATTGTACCAGGTAAATGACTTATAAGGCTGGTTCTGTAACTTGGCAATCAGCTCCTACAGGTGATCATTAGAAGTCCAAGTGGATTTTATTTGATCGTATAGTGAATCATTGGGAGATAATAAGGAGATAGCTAGTAATTCAGAATTAGGCTTCCTTGGCAATGCATCAGCAGCTTTATTTTCAGCCTTCTTCTTGTACTCAATGGAGAAATCAAAAGCCATCAACTTTGAAATGCCAGCTATTTAAAAATCAATATGGATATGCTACTCCAATAAGTGTTTTAAAGCTTTCTGATTGGTCTTTACTATATATGGTCTTCCCAAGAGATAATGTGACCATTTAGTGACAAAAAATATGAGAGCTAATAGTTCCCTATCATAAACAGACATTGCTTGGTGTCTAGGTGCCAGTGATTTGCTGATATAGGCTATAGGGTGCCCTTGTTGCATAAGTACAGCTCATATGCCCTTACCACTTAGCATCAGTCTCCACCAAGAATGGCTTTGAGAAGTCAGGCAGTGCCAGCATAGGGGCAGAGATCAATGCTTGTTTCAGCTTACCAAATGTTGCAGTAGCTTCAGAGTTCCATTTGTATCCATCCTTCTTGAGTAGGTCATGCAATGGTCTGCATATAGCTCCATATCCATGTATAAACCTCATATAATACCTAGTAAGACCTAGGAAGCCTCTTAATTGTTTAACATTAGTAGGAATAGGACATTGTTCTACTGCTGCAATCTTCTAAGAATCTATAGAGACCCCTTCTTGACTGATAAAGTGGCCTAGATACTCCACCTTAGAAACTCCAAATGTACACTTAGACATCTTAGCATACAATTGGAATTTGTGCATTAGTTCCAAAACAGCCTTCACATGTGCAATGTGGTCAGTCATACACTTGCTATATACTAGAATATCATCAAAGAAAACTAATACTGTCTTCCTTAGCAATGGTCTGAAAACTGAATTCATGAGATTTTAAGAGAAAGGAGCATTGGTTAAGCCAAATGGCATAACCAAGAATTCATAATGGCCCTCATGAGTATTAAAAGTTATTTTATGAGCATCACCCTCAGCCATTCTTAACTGATGATATTCTGCTCTAAGATCAATCTTAGAGAACACCACAGCCCCTCCTAATTCATCCAACAAATCTTCTATAATGGGTATATGGAACTTATATTTAATAGTCAGCTGATTCAATTCTATGTAATCAATATATAACCTCTAGCTTCCAAGTTTTTTCTCCCTACCAACACAACTGGTGATGCATATGGACTTATGCTATGTTGTATGACTCCTTGATCTAGCATCTCTTGTACTAACTTCTCTATGATGTCTTTCTTGACCCTAGGATATCTATAGGGTCTCTTGTTGACTAAATTGGCCCCTTCAACTAATGGTATTCTATGATCAAAATCACCTTTGTGAGGTGGAAGAATGCTAGGCAAAGCAAAGATGCTGACATACTGCTCAATTAATTTAGATAGTTCAGGGGCAATTACTTCACCCTGTGCAGCCTGAATGTTATGGCAAGAAGTTCCTTCCTCTTCACTAGGTGTTAATGTCAGCATAAAGAACTGAGTACTTCCTTCTTCAATTTATTAACAGTCTTAACTTTAGTTGACTTTAGTTGATTAGTTGGCCCTCTTAAAACATGTTTTTTTTACCTTAATACATGAATTCAATGGTCCTATTTCTAAAGTCAAATAGGATTCTACCCAAGGTATTTAGCCATTGTACACCTAAAATAATATCTTCATTACCCAATGGCAATAGTAGGAAATCATAACTAAATGTGGTACCTTGTAGGAGCCATTGAAGATTTCTGCAGACTGAGGTTGTATGGACCTTTCTTCCATCATTTATACTCACTGACTGATCCATAATGTTGTTTGTTTGACACCCTAACTTTTTGGCTATGTCTTGATCAATGAAGTTATGTGTGCTTTCTGTATCAATAAGAACTTGCAGAGGCCTCTTCTCATGGTATCCAGTAACTCAGATAGTCCGATAGCATGTCACACCAGTAAAGGCTTGTAATGATATGGTCATGACATGTCCCTTCTATGCCTATTTGAGTTGCATTTATGTCCTGGGACATACTTCTCATCACAGAAAAAACAAAGACCCTTAGCCCTCTTATCACCTATTTCTATTGCAGTTAACCTTCTTCCTAGGATTCTATTAGGTTTAGCCTGTTGTGATTCAATTGGCTTCTTGAATGTAGGCTGAAGAGTAGCAGGTTTATGGATATTTTGTGACCTATAGTGATTTGGAGTAGGTAGCAGACCACTTTGAGTTGATTTACACACAGGTTTCAGTCTCCAAGTTTTTGCTTGAGCTTATAACACTTCTTCTTGCAGTTTTGCAATCTTTGTAGGCCTGCATTAGTGTTATTGGGGCTTGGACCTTTACTGCTTTGTTAAGCTCAGGTTTCAAACCTCCTAAGAAACAGCTAAAAGTATTATCATTGGAAAGATTCACACCAGATAGTAACCTATCAAACTCAGCTTGATATTCCCTCACACTGCCAGTTTGCACCAGATTCTTAAGAGATTCCATATGATAATCAAATTCTTACCAAAAACCTCTCCTTCAATGCTATTACATACTCAGTGCAAGTAGGATCGATCATTGAGTTTCTAGCTTTGATATATGCCCTATGCCAAGCAATAGCCTCCTCTTCCAAATGAATTGAAGTAACCTTAACTCTCTGATCAAAAGGAACTTCATCCATAGAAAAAAACGGATCCCCCTTATACAGCCAAGTCTTCAAATTGTTGCCAGAGAATTTAGGAAATTCTAACCTCGAGTATCTGGTGAAGAAAATACCAGCAGCTGTTTGATTTCCTTGATTTTCCCTTATTTTTCTTTCTGGTATGACCTTAACAGAACCATCTTTGTTCTCTAATAAAGATTCAGTTCTGCGAGCTTCAATTCCACTACCTTTTCTACTGAGATTGTTAATGGTTGATCACATCTCTCCAATCTCCTTATCTGCCATTAAATTGTGCTCATTCATGCTTGTCATTTCCTCCATGCGCTTTTGTAACTGTAATTGAATCTGAACAAGTTTTTCTCCTATATCTTCTGATTGTTGCTCCTGACTTCTATTCCTGGTCACGATTCACTATTTTTAGTCATGATGTGAAGCCGAGAATCGTGTCGCTATGATACCAATTGATGCACACAGTGCAATCAAAGTGAAAATTGATCTAGGAAATGCAAGAATTTCGAAGAACAATGAACTAAAATTAAGGTAGAACCGGGACTTTAGCTTAAGGAAGAGTTAAGAGTAAGAGTAGAGTATTATTTTCATAAATGAATTCAATGTACATATTACACGCTATATATGGAAGATCTCAACTCAAGAATTCCCTTTACTCTAACTAACTGCAACTAACTCCTAACTAACTTTGTGACTTCAACTAAATTCTAGAATCTTCTACCGTGTAACTAACTGCGTAACTGTGTAACTAACTTTAATGCCCTCAGCTCAGTACTAACAATAGCTAAGTATCATCACTAATATTTGCAACATAAAAAGTGAAAGTTTCTTTGCCTATGCCGTCAAAAAAGGCGGCAGGACTCATGGATTTGTTGGGTTTTAGATTATGGAGTTGGGGTTTTTATGATGGTTTTTCTTTCTTACAAAACTATACCATAAGAAAACTTTGTTAGAAAATAGAAAAAAAATTATTTTGTTTAGTTTGTTACTTACATATTTTTCTCTCTGACTACTATGCATAATAAGCTGCCATTATTGAAACGCAGTAGGCAGCCAAATGACTCGCTTATTTGAGACATTTCAACCTATAGCAGCCATTATTGAAAAGTAGTTCTCTGGACCAAACTCGAAGCTAAAATTTAAAGTTTATAAATTCGAAATTCTAATTCTTTTGAATTACAGAGTTTAGAACAAAATTATTGGATTCGGCCTAACTATGAAAACTCCGCCACTACTCTTGACCGTGTGCCTTGACTTGCAACTGAGTGAGGAGTATATGTTATTTAACTCGTCCACAAAAGCAATCTACATGGGCAACACTTTTCTTTGTGAAAAAATTAGAGAAGACGAAGATGGATGAAATAAAGCACAAATATATTGAAGTGAATGGTCTAAATCTCCATGTAGCTGAAATCAGAAATGAGTCTTCTCCGGCTATTGTGTTTTGATGGATTCCCAGAAATTTGGTACTCTTGGCGGCACCAGATGATCTCTTTAGCCAAATCTGGTTTCAGAGTCATAGCATTTTATTATAGAGGATATGGCTTGTCTGATCAGCCACTCAAACCCGAAAAGGACACCTTTTCTGATTTTGTTAACGATCTTCTTGCTCTCTTAGATGCTCTCAACATCTCTAAGGTAATGACCTTCATTCTTCACTATTTGAAACCTATTATTCCCTCTCTTATATGTGTTTTACTTGTCATAGCCCTAACCGAGGCAATTGCATCGTTTGCCTTAATGATGGCCTTTTTTATCTTATTAGTATCCCAAGTCTGTTAATAATCGTTTACGGTGGGGCGTGTAAGTAGGAGGGGACCTCTGTGGTTAGACTAACTGGCCGAGAAGGTTAGTTGGGTTCCTGCTATGGTGAATTGAAAGATCTATTACTATAGTGGAAAGAAAAAGCTCCGGAGATTCTATGGGAAACTGAAAACGTCGAAGTAAGTTGTGGCTTATAAATAAGAAGATGAGGAGATAAAGGGCGAAGGATATTCATGATATTCGGAAAGATTTATGTTCATTCGCTCTGCTCGCAAAGCGTAAGACAGTTCGCTTACCCGATTGGCTGGGGCTTAGATAAGACTTAAAAACAATCACTAAAGGCCCAGTAGAGCTCTACCTTTCTCTCCAATTCCCCCTTCCCCAAGCTGGAATTTACTCAAAATAGTTGTTCCAAAATACTTGCGTTTTTAGAGAAACAATGGATAAATTGATTCTTTTCAATTTTATTCGTACTCTAGTAAATGTGAAGAGATTTTAATGTGGTGAAATCAAAAAGTTGTATTAAATTGAAATCAAATGGCAGCCCGGTGCACAAGGCACCTCGTGTTCAGCAGAGTCTGGGGAAAGGCAACACCCCAAAGGATGTGATATAGATAGCCTACTCTAATGCAAGTATTAGTGGCTGCTTTCACGGCTTGAACACGTAACTTATAAGTAATGTTTTATACTTCAATACCACACAAGAGAGGGTTGATTTGCGTGGTGCCTGATTTTCGCATGCACTAGATTATTGAAGGACCTGGTTCGTCTATGCGTTCCTTACACTACAGTTGTGGAATAAATAATGCACAAAGTAAAGAACACAAAGATTTTTACGTGAAAAATACCCGGCTCAAAAGGTAAAAAAAAACCACGACCTACTACCCAGTAGGATTTTTCCCAAACACTTCACTACAACTCTGAACCAATAACATAGTTTACAAACTCTTGCAAACCTAGGGATTACCTCTAACCCTTATAGCAACCAGCCACAGGCTGTTGTAACTGCTTCAAGTTATCTCTAACTTGAACAATACAACTAGAGTTTATAACCTTTTGCAAACCTAAGGATTACCTCTAACCCTTGTAGCAACACGCACAGACTGTTGCAACTACTTCAAGTTAACTCTAACTTGAAATATACAACCCAGGTACCTAGTACAATTTGCTTGTTAGAAAACTGAAAGGTACAACTCAAAACGTCTGCTACACTTTGAACTAGAAATAAAAAAAGACACATAAAACTCCTTATGGAGCTGGTTCTTCAATCTGGTTCGTGTAGCTTCAGGATCGCACTCTTAAATCTCACAGGAATTGCTCGCAAAATGTCTTGCTATTTTGCTTTCAATTCGTGCTTAACTTCAATATGTGTGCATCACCTATAAAAGAGAATAAAATTGATATTTATAGAGCTAGTAAAATAAGCATTAACTAGAAGTCTAATGCTTTACTCTTCCTCGGTGGAAGAGTTCTAGTTATCTTCAACTTCTAATTCTTTCATTATCTTGGATAAAGTTCGCTTCAAGTAAGGAGTCCTGCTCCTTATCAAATATGCAACCTTTTCGTTTAGAGATTATCAGAAATAACCACTTATACTTATCTCTTTCACGTGCATGTCTTTTGCTTGATTCTACCAATCACATGTGTACACTGTCTATGGACCTGGTTCATGCATGTGTTCCTTTATCAATCATCAAAACCAAAACTGCTCAAGTCACAGTGACAACTTTACCGTAACTCCAAAGCTCCTCTTCAAAAAATAGACAAGAGTAATTGTGCCAAATTATTCTTTTAATTAGTTTTCTTAAGGAACAAGATAAGTAATGGAATGAAGAAAGTATCTTGCTTTCATCTAGTTGTAAGAATGTACCTTTGGTTGCCGAAGAAAAGGAATGGATTTGAGGAACTTTTTTTGGGATATTTCAACCAGTTGTATACTTGAATTTTATTGTCTAAAGTTAACCTTTTTCAGATAGACGGATCTAACTTGATCTTGGTGGTCTTATCTATTTCTCTTTAAATTTTTCCTTTCTAATTCGACTCTTAATTACTACTCAAAAAAGACATAGGTCTTATCTGTTTCCCTTTTTTCATCTTGGTTGCCCTGCCATCCGATCGACTCCAATCTGTTGTGAGATTTGAAAACTTACCTGCAACTACCTTAGAGCTAAAGCCTTTTGCTGCTTCTAACTCTAAAAGTAAGTTATATGAAGGTAACCATTTAAACAAGCAGTAGAACCATGTATCTTATGTTGCTTGTTCATTTCTTAAGAGTTTATGTATTCACTTTTAATATGCCTTTGCTCTGCTATACTAATCTAGTTTAACATTAGTAAAACTATTTTGTTTATGTTTTCATAGGTGAGCACATTTGATAGACCTATTAGCTGTTAATTTGTCTCTAATCTTCATGTGTGTGGCTGTGTGCACACATTTATGCAGGTTTTTTAATAGGTAAGGATTTTGGAGCTGCTGTTGTTTCCTCCTTCGACCTTTTCCACGAGGAGAAGGATGTAGGATTTGTAACGATAGGCGTCCCATTCGTGGTCAGAAGCCCTCTTAAGAATCACGATCAACTCCTGAGGGCTTCTATGTTTATAGATGGAGAGTATGCTGCTGATTTCTCTGTGTGCTTTCTTAAAAAGATTTTTTTCTTTTTTCTTTTTTGGGCCTTTTGATCTCATTTCAGTGATTTTCTAATCCAGGAGCCTGGGCGGGCAGAAGCCGGTTTTGGTAGATTTGATGCTAAAACAGTTAGAAGAAACATTTACATCCTTTTCTCTAGAAGTGAAATCATGGACATGGTGGATTCATCAACTCCTTTAACCCATAAGGATCTTGAAACTTATGGTGCCTTATATGAGAAATCTGGATTCAGGACTGCATTGAAAGTTCCTTATAGGTAAGAGCTAGTTTACTTATAAGAATTGTCTTGAGGTAATAAGCTCTCTAAAACACATGGAAGCACAAACCACACTAGCCATCCGTAAACTAATGGGAAAATGTACTATGTTGTACAAAATATCAATTTTACCCTCCGTTATACTTTTTAGCCATCCATATTCTTGTTTGTTAGCAAATTTTCTTATATTTTCCTCGACTTTAACGGTGCTTCATAGAAAGGGAGCCTTGGCGTAACTGGTAAAGTTGATGTCATGTGATCAGGAGGTCACGAGTTCGAGCCATGGAAATAGCCTCTATCAGAAATGCAGGGTAAAATTTCATACAATAGACCCTTGTGGTCTGGCCCTTCTCCGGAACCCGCACACAGCAGAAGCTTAGTTCACCGGGCTGCCCTTTTAACGGTGCTACATCATAAATGGGAAGGGGAACCTTGGAGCAACGGTAAAGTTGTCTCTGTGTGACCTATAGCTCATGAGTTCGAGTCGTGGAAACAACCACTAATGTTTGCATCAAGGTAGACTCTCTACATCACGCACCTTGCAATGCGGCCCTTCTCCGGACCCTACGTGAACACCGAATTCCCTACCCATGTATCAAAATATTTTGGAGAAATGTCCAAATGCCCCTTTACTTTTGACTATGGTTTAAAATTACCTATAGCTATACTTCGAGTTGGAGGTCCATTAGGACCAAGTGTAAAGACGAGAAAATTTGCTAATTACAGTTATAATTGTCAAAAAGTGTAACATAAGGTACAATTAAGATATTTGGTATAGTAATTAGCCACTTCATCCTTTTGAATATCTTAAATTTGTTTTTCCTGTGGATTTTTTCTTTTGTTTAGGTCTTATGGGGAACAAACAAACGAGCTACCGGTTGATCCAAAAGTTCATGTTCCGGCACTGCTGATAATGGGTGAGAATGACTATGTCCTAAAAGCTCCAGGAATGGAAGAGTACATAAGGACTGAAAAGGTGAAGGATTTTGTACCAAATTCGGAGATAGTGTTTATTCCTGAAGGAACTCATTTTGTTCAAGAGCAATTTCCAGATGAAGTCAATCAACTTGTTCTCAGCTTTCTTAAAACGTGATACTAATGGTTTTCAAAAAGCATTAATTATAATTAGTTTTGGCAGTTGTATATTTATGGTATAAAAAGGGCAGCCCCGGTGCATTAAACTCTCACTATGCGCGGGGTCCGGGTAAGGATGGACCACAAGGGTCTATTGTACGCAATCTTATCCTGTATTTCTACAAGAAGTTATTTACACGGATTGAACCAATGACTTCTTGGTCACATGGCAACCGATGAACCCGTGTATATTTATGGTATATGATATTGTTATTTCTCTTGGAGTGAGTATAATAATGTCTAATACTCCATCTGTCTCATGTTGTATCTCGTATTTCTCTTTTATACACCCATTAAGAAGACTTTAATAAAGAGATATTTTAACTATTTTACCCTTGTTTATATCTTAAGATATGATCTATGTTCATTGAATATTTACTCTACATGTGTCATCTTCATCTTCAAGAAAAATTACTATTAAGAATAAATGAGAAAAAAATAATTGATTATGTCTTGAACTTTTAAAATGACAAATAATTTGAGATAATTATTTTTAAAAATTACGAATAATAATTTGAGACGGAGGTAGTAGTCTATTGATACAAGATAGGAATGAATTGAATATCCTCTGTTTACTTATCTCACTAAAGCTTAGAATTGGACCTCATGCTGGAAAATTGAAGTATTTTCTTATCCTTTCAAAGGGTGATCAGTTGTTTGATTTATTGTGTTATTTTTATAGATCTTTGCGAAAAATTATCGTATAATCAAAATAACATTTTTTGTAATGTACCACAAAATAAAAAAGAATATTTATAGTTGTGCCTTGACATGAATTTCACTTGAGAAAAAAAATAAACGTTGTTTGAGTGGAAATCATTTATTTTACTTGAAACACTCGTGTAGATAATAAATTTGTATTGAGAAAATAAAATCAAGACCGAAAAATATTGCAACAATCGTATAATTTTATTTTAAATATTTGAGTGTTACAATCTCTATGGTTCATCTGATTCTACTTTTTCAATATAAATTCAAGGGCCTTTGAGCTTGATCTTGATTTGTTCTTCGTTCTTGAGCTTGAACTTGATTGCTTGAAGTTGGAGTTGATTGCTTGAAGCTTAAAACTTGTAGAGGAATATGCAGCGTTTGATCACGGGCTCTTTCTTGCTTCTTGTTATCACTTCTGATTGTCTTTTCTGGGTTATGAAGACCCCTATTTACAGTTGTGGGAGGAAAGAGTTATGAAAAGAACAAACTCTTTCTGACCAATCAAATTAAAGTGTGACAAGGCCGTATTTGATTGGCTAGAACATGTCACTTGCGCACGTGGCGCGGTTTCATTGGTCTTTTAATGTGACTTGGCATGCCTTGTCATTTTGACATGTGGCATGATCCTATTGGCTCTTCCGTTTCACTTGGCGTGCCACGTCATTTGACACATGGCACCAAATTGAGCCTCTACGAAGATGGCATCTTTGGCCTAATGAATTGGGCTCATTATTTGTAGCGAATTAAATAGGCTAGCCCAATAGATTAAAACTTATTTATTTAACCCGTATAAATTGGACATATAGAATTGATCCAATTATATTAGCCCATAATATTTATTTGAACCAAAATATATTTAATTTAAAGTATAATCTAAATTATTTCATTAAATTTAAATCCAATAAATTTTGTATGCTTACAAATGCACCCTGCTTCAAAATTAGTCCAGCGTCCATTAAAGATAAGGCTTGAAGTATCAACTTATATAAAGAATCACGTGTCATATATATATATGTTGGCTTGAACTGTAGGTACTTGAATTTAAATATTGCCATGATTAACTTTGAATTTATACAAAGCCTTAGTTTTCACGTAGCATTTTGTTAGCCATAAAGTTACTAGCCAGCTTTTACTTCTTTATTAGGAATCTATTTTACTATCAAATTTTAATGGTCAAATTTAATGTCCAACCCCAATTCTTAATTGTTTTAGACTTAAAAATTAAGAATGCCCCAGTTCGTCGCGGGCATAATGCATCTCCATTTCTCATTAGGAAACTAATTCCCTCCTTATTGTAATGAGTAGATAACTTCACGTGTGCATTTCAATTCCAAATAGCAATTTAAGTTGCCTTTGGATTCCTGCTGTAGCCGAATCCCATCCGGAATGCAAAATACGTAATCCCACATCGGTAATTCACCATCAAGATCTGCCTTATGACTTCTATAAATACAATACTCATTATTCTATTAGTTTCACTTTCAGTGTTTGCGAACCACTTTAATTCTACTTTTGACGACTTGGAAGAATTGACGCGAAGGTAATTTTTCTTCTTTTCTTGTGCTTTTTTTATTCTATTGTCCTTTTTGTAGGTAAAACAAGAAGGATATGTTCTTGCTTAACGAGATGATCCATACATGAAGCAGGCGATTTTACGGTGTGAAAAGCTTTGTATTCAACCCCGCCCGAATATTGAAGAGATTACTCTCAAGATGGTCCGGATATCGGAGAGATTACTCTCAAGATGGTCCGGATATCGGAGAGATTACTCTCAAGGTCGCCCGACTATCGGGAGATTACTCTCAATGTGGCTCAACTATCGAAGAGATTATTCTCAATGTGGCTCGACTATCGGAGAGATTGCTCTCAATGTGGCTCGACTATTGGAGAGATTACTCTGAAATCGGCCCGACTATCGAAGAGATTACTCTCAATGTGTCTCGACTATTGGAGAGATTACTCTCAAAACGACTCGACTATCGGAGAGATTACTCTCGAGGTCATTTCAGGACACAAAGGTTCATATGGCATATCGAAGTACAAGTCCATGACAACAAATAGATGGACAAATCCTCAAACATCATATGGGAGGACAAATCCAAGGGACTTAAGGTGGAAAGGGGCTAACATGTCCACCTTAAGATTGGAAAGTTATAGTTCCTTTTAAGGACAAACCCACGAAGAGGCCAACTTAAGGTGCAAACGATTTTAAATATCCACCTTAAGATTGGAATATTAGAAAGTTTCAACTCGAACACTTGGTGAACTTTGAAGATTTGGCGGACTTCGCAGACTTTAACTTGAAGAGTGGTGGACTTTTAAACTTCAACTTGAAAAATTAGAAGGCTTGAAGACTTCAACTTGAAGATCGATGGACTTGAAGATTTCAACTTGGAGACTTGGAGGATGTAAATGTTTCAACTTGAAGAGCGGCGAACTTGAAGACCGGAAGACTTAGAGATTTGGTGAACATGAAGACATAGTGAATCGTCGGGCTTCAATGCAAACCTTAGTAGCCTCCTAAAAGACTAAAAGCATTTCATTAAAGATACCAATTTACCACAGAGACTTAAATCAAATGGGATCCAAAGTTTAACAGAGGAATGGCATCTCAGCTTGATTTTCAAGTGCTAATTGAATGGATTACATTCCATCGTACTTCATTTGGACAACGATTAGGGGATTATGTATCTTTTGAACTTACGCGACTGAACTCAGAATGAAACTCTAAGCTGCCTACGTACCTCGGTGTAGATGATCAAGTCATACCGTAGTTCAGAATGGGTGATCAACTCATATCTAAGTCGCCTATTTCGATGTTTTCAACCTAGCAGACTTTTTTTTCTTTTTTTTTTTTGGCCGTACACAGTTTAGACTCATGCGGGCCAAGAGTGTAGTAACATGCAGTTTAGGCTCATGTGTCAAGGAGCGTTGCAACTTCAAGGATATTACTTCTTCAAAAACTTGCCATTGATATGGCCGATTCTCATGTCATCTACATCAACCAGCTTGTAAGCCCCACTTGAGTAAGCTTCTCTTACGACATATAGCCCATCCCATTTTGAAGTGAACTTCCCTACAGGTTTATGGGAAGTAATAATGGGTCTTCCTACGGCAAGGACTTGATCTCCTACTTGAAAGGATCTCGGGAGAACTCTTTTACTGAAGGCGCGAGACAATCGAGCTTGATAACATTCAAGACTCTGTTGAGCTTCCAACCTTTTCTCATCAAGAGCCTCCAACTCTACTAATCGAAGTCGAGCTTTTTCTTCCTCAGTGATCCCTTCTTAAATAGCTAATCATAATGAAGGTATTTGACGCTCTTGTGGCAAGATGGCTTCGACGTGCATAAGGGATCGCTTATGTTAGCGTGCGGTGAGTAGTCCTATATGTCCATAGAGCTTCTTCCATACGGTCATGCCAATCTCGTTTGGATTTAGAGACAACTTTCTTTAATAAGTTGCATAGAGTCTTGTTGAATGCCTCAGCTAGACCATTAGCGGCAGCATTGTACATAGAAGAGTTACGTTGCTTGAAGCCAAAGAGATCACAAATATTGTTCATCAACCTATTGTCAAATGGCTTGCCATTATCTGTTATTATGTAACGAGGAATGCCAAAGCGATAGATTATGTTTACTCAGACGAAACTTGTAACATTTTCCTTCTTTACCTCCTTAAGAGCCACAGCTTCAGCCCATTTTGAGAAGTAGTTAGTTGCAACCAGGATGTATAGGTGCCCACCAGAGGACTTCGGCAGTGGTCCAACAACATCCAATCCCCAAGCGTCAAACGGCCAGGATGCAACAGTCTGGTGCAACACTTCAGGAGGCTGATGAATAAAATTCGCATGGAATTGGCAAGTCTTGCATCTTCGAGCATAGTCCAAGAAATCTTTTACCATCGTTGGCCAATAATATCTCATCCTTTTTATATGAAAGTGGAGCTTTGGTCCAGACTGGTGTGACCCACGTATTCTAGAATGTGCTTCTTGCAAAGCTCGGAGTGCTTCATCTTCCCCTAAGCATTGCAGGAGTATTCCCTCGAATGACCTTCTGTATAGAGTCTCTTTGTAGTAAAGGAAGCGAGGTGCACGATGAAGGATTTCAGTCCTTCTCCTCAGATTTTCTGGAAGTATCCCATAACTTAAGTAGTCAATGATGGGCTATCACCATTCTTCCTTCTCAGCTTCAGAAACGGCCCCAAGATGCTCGAGTTTATTTTCTTCACTTTCACCCTCATTTGGCGGTGGTACTACCCATTTTTGGCAGATAGTAACTTGTGCTTGCTTAGGTAGGGTTAGCGATGAAGCTAGGGCAGCTAAAGCATTAGCCTTCTTATTTTCTTTCCTAGGCACATGTTGAATAATCACATCACCAATCCATCCCATCAATTTTTAGCATAATTATGATAAGGGCATAGTTCAGGTTTCTTGACCTCCTAAATACCTAAAAGCTGATTGACCACTAACTAGGAGTCATCAAAGACTTGCAATTGCAACTACTTCATATCAACAGCCATTTCAAGCTCAAGTATCAATGCTTGATACTCAGCAACATTGTTGGAACAAAGTTGTGTCAACGTAAAAGAGTAGGGCAAAACTTCTGAGGTGACAAATACTACGCCAACACCAGCTCCTCCGC
The DNA here is from genome assembly GCA_002018475.1 of Nicotiana obtusifolia. Lineage (NCBI taxonomy): Eukaryota > Viridiplantae > Streptophyta > Magnoliopsida > Solanales > Solanaceae > Nicotiana > Nicotiana obtusifolia. Next base: position 102,866 of record MCJB01023346.1, on the reverse strand, counting down.
GATGCGCAGCACCATCAAAGTACATCTTCTATGGAGGTTGAACTTTAACGACCATTGCGTCATCATCAGGTAGTTCGTTAGTTAGCTCCCAGTCATCAGGTATCGGATGACCTGTCAAGAAGTCTGCCAATGCTTGTCCTTTTACAGCCTTTTGAGGGACGTACAAAATCTCGAATTGTTGAAATTGGAGGTACCATCTCGCTAGTCGATCACTAAGAACAGGTTTTGACATCACAAACTTGATAGGATTTGCTTTAGCAAGACGACAACATGAGCTTGAAAGTAATGCTTCAACTTTTGAATTGAGAAGACTAGCGCCAAACACAACTTTTCAATTGGTGAATAATTCAGCTCGTTTGGTGTCATCATCCTGCTCAAGTAGTACAAAGAGATTTCTTTCCCCTTACTATTTTCTTGGGTCAACAGTGCTCCAACAAACCTTTCTTGTGCTAAAATATATAGTATCAATGGCTTTCCAGGTATAGGGGCTGCCAAAACCGGAGGCTTCATCAAGTAAGTTTTGATGCTTTCAAAGGCATTGCTACAAGCTTGGTCCCACTTAAAAGGAACGCCTTTCTTCATGAGGTGACTGAATGGTTGTCACCTCCCAGCTAGGTTTGAGATGTATCTCCTAAGGTAATTCTAGCTTTCCTTACAGACTTTTCAATTTATGAATATCGCGAGGCTTAGGAATCTTCAAAATGGCATCCACTTTGGCTTAATCAATTTCAATCACTCGATGTCGGATTATGAAACCAAGGAAATTTCCAGAAGTAACTCCAAAGGCACTTTTCAATGGATTCATCCTAAGTTGGTACCTTCGGAGCAACTCAACACCATTCTCAAGTCTTTCAAGTGGTCGCTCTTCTCTCTTGATTTTACCACCAAGTCGTCAACATAGCATTTGATATTCTTGTGGAGAAGATCATAAAAAATATTCTGCATAACCCTTTGGTAAGTAGCACCAGCGTTCTTCAAGCCAAAAGGCATTACCTTGTAGCAATAAATACCCTTGGGGGTACGGAATGCAATAAGCTCTTCATCTTTTGGCGCCATTCGAATTTGGTTATAGCCCGATGAACCATCCATATATGGCATTCCTCGTACCCACTAGTAGCATCGATCATTACCTCTAGAATAGGAAGCGGGAATTCATCTTTGGGACACGCATTGTTGAGATCTCTAAAGTCAATGCATACCCAAATCTGGCCATTCTTCTTCCTTACAGGGACAATACTTGAGATTCATGTTGGTTATTTAACTTCGCGAATAAAGCCAGCTTCAATGAGTTTGTTAACTTCACTTTCAATCAAGGGAACCAAGTCCGGCCTAAAGCACCTTTGGGCTTGCAAGGTGATGAACTGCTACTTTAGAGTCCAAGCCAGGCATCTCTTTGTAACTCCAAGAAAATACATCCTTGAACTCCTTGAATAACTCGATTTAAGTTCTTTCTTCATTAATTGCTAGTAAAACACTTAAGTGTGTGGGCCTTGGTTCTTCATTTGTGCCAAGGTTAGCTTCTTTTAAGGCATCAATCGTTGCCTTCACCCCTTTTTCAAGTTCCGAGGAAGCATCTTTCACATCTTCATCTTCTTGAGGGTCCCCATCATTGAAGGATATGTGATAACACGGTGAAACATCCTCCAATTTCTCGTCATCCTACATTAGAGATGAAAAATCGAGCTCGCCTTGTGCAATGACATGATATGAAGAACCCACACTTTCTTCGTCTTTATCACGTTCTTTAGTGTAGACCACAGTGTATGGCTTCACCTTTAGTACCTCATCACACGAAACCATGACTTTTGTTTGTCGCCTCATTCTGGAAGGAACCATACTTTGGAAACCCTTAGAGATCTTCTGAATTTTGGGCGAAGCGGGTGTTCTTGTATTTCTATAATTTCTCCAAAACTTATTCCCTTTCTTTAATGGACCCAATCTCTCAAACAAGGAAGTCCTCGCAGTTGATTTTTCAAACCGATCAAAGATAGAAGGCTTGTTAAAAGTAGCAGATTCATCTTCTACGGTGATATAATTGCTACTCGCCCTTCTTATGGAGATGCGCACTAGTGACTGATGTTTGTATCCCAAACCTTCACGTGGTTTCCTCGTCGCAGCTTCTAATGGGAGCTTCCCTAACTTTGACGGCTCGTTCGAATTGTATCCAGCTTTTGCAAATAGCCTGTACGCATTAGGATCAAAACCTTCATTTGTTCGCTTTGTAGGGAGTGCCACATTTTGCAAACGATTTTAGGTCACAAACCCTGCAAGTGGCTTTGAGGACAACTTTACTGCCTCAAATCGTTTTACCGGAAGAGTTTACTCCTTTAGCATGTTAGTTTGGAGATTAGATGATTCGCCTTCATCTTTCTTACTTTTAGGGACATATTGGAGCGCAGGAGTTACTTTCTTACCATAAGACGCAATATCCTCTCTATAAGATTTATTCGAGTTAGGTTGCACCTCTTCAGTAAGGCTCTACCAGCAGTCACCTCAGCTTTTTTAGTTGTGGGCTCGTCATTCTTGCTTTTCATGGCATCATTAGCTTTTAGCTCCTTCACAACGCGGTTCTTCAAGTAGAACTTTGCATCGACAAAGTTTGACTCAACCTCGGTGAATGGATCATCATCAGCAACTATCTTCTTCTCGACTTCACCCTCGTAGTATTTTAAACATTGATGGTAGATAGATAGAACTACTTTATTCTCATGTATCCAAGGCCTTCCAAGCAAGACGTTGTATGAAGTATTTGCATCGATCACATGCAGTCATGCACTTGATTGCATATCTTCAATGGTGACTCCCATCCTGATAGCACATATGGCTCTTTGCCCTTGATTGAATCCTTGAATCATCACACGACTTTCTGAGAGTTCATTCATGGGAATACCAAGTTCTTTCATAGTGCGAATTGGCAAGATGTTCACTGAGGATCCTCCATCAACCAAAATTCGATTTACCCTTTCATCGCACATATAGCCAACCACGTACAACGGGCGTTATGAGGAGTGTCACCTAGTAGAAGATCGTTATTTGTGAACGTAACTTTTTTCTCACAAGCATTAACTTCTTGAGGAATGGACTCGATGAGCTTTTCCGAAGATGGTATCGATGGTAGGTCATCACTTTTTTCTTCCCCTTTGTCAGCATGGCAGCAAGAGGCATCAATACCCTCATGGGAATTCTTCGTGCGGAACCAACTTGGTAAGAATTCCTCCAAAGTCACTGGATGTCGTGGCTTTTAAGGATGGTGCACCTCCACTTTTGCTTTCTTCAAATGCTTAACTGGATTTCATCTCCTTGGTCTTTTCACCATCATTTTCCTTACTGGTTGTTCTATTGGTTCTTTTCATGGGCTTCTTTTGTGGCGCCTACGGCGAGTCACCAACGTCCAACCCTCATCATCATCATGGTCGTCTACTTCGACTTTGTTGTTCTCCAGTAATTCTTCATCTTTACTTTCTTTAAAACCACATAATTCATTCGGACTTGATGAGCGAACAGTGATAGAGACTTGGTTTGCGCTTGCTTTCTCATCTTCAAGCACGATCTTCTTTTCACGAGCCAAGTCCATAACTTTGTCCTTGAAGACAAACCACTTCTCTAGAGGGTGGCTCACAAGTCGATGGTATTTGCAGTAATTTGGGTCATTCGTTTTACCAGCTTTATTTGGCCGCTTTATCTCTAGAAGCTCAATGAGATTTAACTCGAGGGGTTGTTCAAAAATCGCTGGCACATTAGAATCCAGAACTGGGTAATCCTTCTCTTGCATTTCTTTTAGAGTCAACTTCCCACTTGGTTTATCTTGAAAAGAAGTGGATTTCATACTCTGCTTCTGGCTTACTTTCGTTGTGAACTTCACACGTAATGTGTTGACATTCATAGCTTCTTTGTTTTCAGACTTGGGTACAAACTTGCTCCATTTTCTGACTTCTCGCTTGTCCTTCCCTTTGTGAGGCTCATAGATAGGCAGCCTATCGTTTCCAGTGGAGGCCATGCTTAACTCTATGTCATGGGCATGAGTCGTAAGTTCTTCAAATGTGCTGGGCTTGATACCTTGCAAGATATAGCGGAGGTCATGCTTTGGATGCACGTCTCAATGCCAAAAGCTTCACTAAGCCTGTCTTTGCAGTTGAGGCTTGCATTCCTCCAATGATTGATAAAGTCGATAACTGGTTCACCCTTCCATTGACGAGTATTTGTAAGTTCCACCATGTTCACAGTGAGCCTTGTATTATAAAAGCGATTGAGGAACTCTTGTTCTAGTTGATCCCAGCTATTAATAGATCCCGCCTCGAGGTCTGTATACCAATCAAACATAATTTCCTTTTAGCGAGCGGACAAACTGCTGACGATGTAATCTCCATAAGTCCCGGTATTGCTGCACGTTTCAATGAAGTGCGCCACGTGTTGCTTTGGATTACCTTTACCATCAAACTGTTTAAACTTTGGAGGTTGATAGCAGCAGGCATCTTTAACATATCGATCCTTGCAGTATACGGCTTTGCATATGTAAGAGAAGACTTGGTAGCAACTTCGTACTTAATTTTAATAGTTCCTTCAATGAACTCCTTCAGTTGATCGATTGGAATCATCCCTTCAGATGAGATAGGGATAGCCTTAGCGGATGCAACTTGTCTTGGAGCAGAATTACTCTCTAGAACCTCTGGGAGCTTGCCAGGTGCATGGGTGGATTCTTCTTCCATCAAGATTCTCACCCTATCTGTTAACTTGTCAATTCTAGCATCTTGATTTTGTATTCACTTGGTCAAGCCAGTGATTGCTTTAATCAAGTTTGCCAACTGCTCCTCCACATATGAAGTGTTTGTCACCACGGCTTGCATGATTGTTGTGGATGATGGAGAGTAGCATAGATTGTCACACAGATTGATCCTCGATTGAGCTCACGCTATGTGGTGTAAGTAGGGAGGATCCATCACTTGAAGCTCATCATCTTCCTTCCCAGCAGAGTACTTAGATCCGGAGAGGTCAAGCACAACAAGAGTTTTCTTGATCTTTTCAGCAGCATCGCTTCCTCCTTCGTGTGCGTTTGAGGAAGATCTTGCTCCGTTTGAGGATGAAGATCCGAAAATAGGGGTTGATGCAGACGACATTTGGGGTGCTTGTTGTCCTAACGAGCTTGCTTTGCTCCTCGTAACTGGTTCAAAGCTTCCAAAAGTAATATCGAGAATGCTTTCCACATCAGCGTAGAACCTGGAATTAGTAGCCTTGGTGGAAGTTGAACTGGAATTGATTTTCTTTGAAGCTATTTTAATGTTCTTGAACTTTGGTGATTGAAAAGTTGATAGAGATTGTCACGCTGAGCGTGCCAGAATTTGTAAACAATAAATTTGCGTAGAGAAAATAAAATCAAGATCGAAAAATATTGCAACAATCGTAGTATTTTATTTCAAATATTTGAGTGTTACAATCTCTATGGTTCCTCTGATTCTACTTTTCCAATATAAATTCAAGGGCCTTCGAACTTGATCTTGATTTGTTCTTCGTTCTTGAGCTTGAACTTGATTTGTTCTTCGTTCTTGAGCTTTAACTTGATTGCTTGAAGTTGGAGTTGATTGCTTGAAGCTTAAAACTTGTGGAGGAATATGCAGCATTTGATCCACGGGCTCTTTCTTGCTTCTTGTTATCACTTCTGGTTGTCTTTTCTGGGTTATGAAGACCCCTATTTATAGTTGTGGGAGGAAAGAGTTATGAAAAGAACAAACTCTTTCCGACCAATCAAATTGAAGTATGACAAGGCCGCATTTGATTGGCTAGAACATGTCACTTGCACACGTGGGGCGGTTTCATTGGCCTTTTAATGTGACTTGGCATGCTTTGTCATTTTGACATGTGGCATGATCCTATTGGCTCTTCCGTTTCACTTGGCGTGCCACGTCATTTGACACGTGGCACCAAATTGGGCCTCTAAGAAGATGACATCTTTGGCCTAATGAATTGGGCTCATTACTTGTAGCGAATTAAATGGGCTAGCCCAATGGATTAAGACTTATTTATTTAACCCGTATAAATTGGACATATAGAATTGATCGGATTATATTAGCCCATAATATTTATTTGGACCAAAATATATTTTGATTTAGTAGTCCAAATTATTTCATTAAATTTAAATTCAATAAATTATGTATGCCTATAACTCCTTAGACCAAATTTTCAAACTTCAAACTTCTGTATTTCAAAGTTGAAATAGAAGTGATGAACCAATAAGTTGCAGTAACGAAACAATATCCATGGCCAAATCCATCAAACTATCTGATTAAGGAAAGTTTGGTGGTCTAAGCTTTTCGTGTTCACGCATAATTTGAAAATGACTGCATTTCAAAGATATAATATAGACCGCCTATTCTAATGCAAATACTAATGACTGTTTTTACGACTTGAATTTGTAACCTGTAGGGTATATACAATTTATCCTAATAGCATTAATGACTTCTTTCAAACGCGAACCCACAAAAATAACTATGCTCTGCTCCAAGGCTCTCATTTAAACTTACTAATTATCAATCTTAAATTGGACAATTTTTTATCTATTCAAAATAGTAAATGTGATAATAATAATTAAAATATTACATAATAAATCCAGTTTAAACACAATTTTTTCATAAATTTTTTCGAAAACTGTAAAAATTTGGAGGCTACTTTTAGCTAATATTTCATAACTGATACTCCCATTCGTAATCTTGTCTGCTCCCATTTCCGCTCAAAGAAAAATCATTTGATTTGAGCCAAAGGCAAGCAAATTGGGAATCTAGATGAAGAGCAGCAGTACACAAGGTCCACATTCTCTGGCCTTTAGGGTCATGCGATTGTGTCGACCTTCTCTTCACGTCGAAACTCCGCTGCGATTCGACCCTACCGATCTCTTATTCGGCGAAGACCTGTTCGATGATCCTGTCGCCGCTGAGCATCTCCCTCGTCTCCTCGCCGATACCGTCTCCTCCTCCTCCGCCGCCGTCGCCGCCGGCAATACTTCAGTTGATCCCTCGGATCTGTCGTACCGTAATAGATTCCTTCTTCAGCATCCTTCTGATTCGCTTGGTCTTCCTGGCCTCCTCCTTCTCCCTCAGTCCTTCGGGTTAGCTTCATTTCTCTTTTTACTTTATCTAAATTGGCTGGTACACTCGATTTCCGCACTATTACTACTATTTGGGGTTGTCCAATGGTTTTCTATTACTCCATTCGTTTTATTTTATTTTATAAAATTAGTTTAAGAAAGAAAGTACTTACTCCGTCCCATTTTACGTGGTGGCGGCTTTTGACTTGTCATGGAGTTTAAGAAAGAAAGATACAACTTTGTGAATTTATAGCATAAAACAAGTCATTGACGTTGTTTAATCGAATGAAAAATTTAAGTCAAATTTGTTTTCAATATAGAAATGTGTCATTGTATTTGGGATAGACCAAAGAGTAAAGTGTGCAACTTAAATTGGTACGGAGAGAGTAAGATTTTTGAAACTTGTTTTCTAAAATATGTCATAACATTTGCGTGGTTATAATACTTTTGAAGCTTAGGGTCTTAACATGTCAACATTTGTGTCGTTATAAAAGCTTGTCATGAAGGGTAGCATTGGATCTTTAAGTCAAATTGCTTCTAAATTTAGAAAGACATCATTCTTTTTTTAACAGGCTAAAAAGGAAGGGTAATATTGAATCTTTAAGTCAAATTGCTTCCAAATTTAAAAAGAGATCATTTCTTTTTAACAGGCTAAAAAGAAAATAGGGTCACGGTCACGTAATGGTCGGATAAATTGGAAGGGAGGGAGTATAACTTTTGTAATATTTTAAAAATTATAATACTACTCTGCTTTTGTGCAGTTCATGAATATGGAAATCCGGTTTTACTAAATAAAGGAATTGATATTCAAATGAGATAAAATTGAATGGTTTGACCCTTGTACTCTGATATCCTTTATTCTTTTTGAAATAGGAGTTTATGTTATCAAATTTTTTGTTTAAATGTTCTATTTGCATATAATCAAAGAGGAGATATGGACATGCAATCGCTGCTTATATGCTGGATATGCTGTGATTAGTTATTGTTCCTTTCCCCTTTTCCAATTTATGATCTTGCAGGGCAATATATTTAGGAGAGACATTCTGCAGTTATATAAGCATAAATAACAGCTCCAACTTTGAAGTTAGAGATGTTACCATCAAGGTGATTTGCTTGCTTAGCTGATTATAAGCTACTAATTAGTACTGGAGATTCTCTGAATATATTCAACCTGTTGATAGGCGAGAATCTTACAATTTTACAATCTCAATTTCGCTCATAAAATTTTCTCATGCAAAGCTTTATTCCTGCCCTTTATCAAGTCTTAAATGAAGTTTGATGCTATACATCTACCCTTCTTTCCCCATCCAACAAAATAAAATTGATTATGAAAAGGTTTTGTTTGGTTTTAGCCTGTTTGAGTTGCTTAATGCATTTTAATGTATGAGTATAACCAACTATTCTCAAAAAGAAGAAAACACAAATATAACCAAAGAGTTTTTTCTACTTAGTGTATTAACTGCAAGAAGGATGTGGTTCTGCTGCTGTAGAAATTTCATAGGAAAAATAGTACTAAATGGAGAACATCATTGTCATTGTAATCTTCTGGTCTTAGAGTTGTATTTTGCATATTTAGAAGTGTGCAAACATAGTGGGCATTCTTGGCTTGTAGATGTATATATAGGCTATTTTGTATATCTGTGTCGTTTTATACTCTTGTGCTGATCACTTGTGGCTAAAAAAAGCTACTTATCAAAAGCCATTAGGTGAACTGTCATACATTTGGAAAGTATGTTCCAAATATATTTGGCAATAAGTAAATAAATTAGCTCAATGCTATTCTAAGTTGCGCGGACTCTTCGTTTTTGGTGCCGGACCCGTCTCGACACGGGACGGGAGCGAATACGCCCCGGATTAGGTCAACTAACTTCGGATACTTTGACCTGAGTCCATCGAGAAGTTTGGG
>MCJB01023346.1:68538-88007 GCA_002018475.1 Nicotiana obtusifolia | reverse complement strand
CCCAAAGCACCTGTTCGTCTCCTCTCTCTCTCTCTCTGCAGTAAGTTTTCCCTTATATCTCTCCTTGTACTTGGTTTTTGCTGTTCATGTTTTGTTTTGGGTTTTTCTCCTGTTTTAGGATATGAGATTAATTTCCCCTACGGCATTCTAAGAATTCATCTTCCTACGGTCATTACTTTATGGATACTTATGTTTCTTTCTGGCTTTCGACTCCCTATTGTTCATCTGATAATTTGCAGTTTTTAGCTATTAAGTATTTATTTTTTGATAACTGTGGTGTCCGGACCAACTATCGTACACATGGGAATCACCTAGTATTTTGTGTCCGCCGTGATTTGAACCCGAGACAATGACTATTAAATATTTTATCAGAAGACTGCCTAACTGTCTTACTTTTCGACTAATGTTATATCAACAACAACAACATACTAAGTGTAATGCAACCTTACCCTTATCTAGTGCAGATATAAAGACCGTTTTCAGTTGACCCTCTGCTCAAAACAAGCATGCATAATAATCACATGGAGAAAAGATATGCAGTAGTGAAGAAGTCAAAGAAACAGTAACGACAACAAGATAATAGTAAAATCAAAATGCTGCATTGTTAGATAGTAATAGAAATCGAACAATATGGAAATACGAGAATAACTCTATCACTACTAGGAAAAAAGGAAAGATGCTCGACTCCCTGCTATCCTTCTACCCCGATTCTTGACTTCCACACTCTCATATCAAGAGTCATGCCCTTGGTGAGCTGAAGATGCATCATGTCTTGACTAATGTTTATCGTATCATATGCTCTAATTGCTTAGGAAAAGTACTTTCTGTTTTACTGTAATTGTAGTGATTTTTCATATGAATCTTTTGAAGAATTTTTCTCCGGGAAATAGCTTCCAAAGAATGTTTTATTAGAATTATTTTCTGAAATAGTGTTGTAATGAAATCAAGATTTTAAGAATTCCACTCATGTTTCTTTTTCAGATTATCTCTCTCTAAAAGAATGTTTTTTTTTCTTTAAAGAATAATGAAATGTGTTTTGCCCCTTCATAGAAAGAAATAGTTGTGACTCCTTGAACTCTCTCTTTCAGTATCTTAGGCTGCCTCCTTACCCTATTTAAATAGTTGTGACTTTACACTGAGTTTGTTTCTTGATCAGTTGGACTATCTTGCAGTTGCTCCCAGTTGCAACTATTACTTATTGCCGCAGTTTGCCACCGCTAAGCATTGTTACCTCCTTTTTTAGTTTTTATACAACATTTTGTATAAATATTTGTAATACACACATGTGTATTGATGCCGAAATTGGGTGATTATTTGTCTGCCATTCTCTTTTCTTTATTCTTGGACAAAAATCGCATAGGATGTCATGATCAAAGATTATCACCCTTAACTGTTGTTTCTCTTATCCTCTTTTCAGCTCTTAACTGTTAAATAGTTTCTTTGATGTCGGACCTTGAGGCTTCAGCAGATGAACACTATGTTTCCATTCCTCGTGGTGGCCCTATTTACATTTCTGACATGGTTGGTCCACTCACTAAGGTTGCTGACTTTGAGGTCAACATCTTCCGTGAACTTGAGGTATGAAGTTATTGTTCACATTTTGATTACAATGACACTCATTGTGATGTTTACTTTGAAGCTTGTCTACCTTTTATAGATTCCACGTTCATATAAAGACATACTTCTATCAAGATTTTGTATGCAGATCTCCCCTAGACCTCAAATAAACAAAAATTAAACATGAAAGAAAGAAGATAAAAAGGTCTATTACAGATTTCATCATTTCTGATACCTTGATTATGGTCAGTATTCTAAGTATCTTATTCTGTTATGCAGTGGCTCAAGGCAGAGTTGTCCATTGATTCACTTGAAATGTTTGATGATGAGATATCGTAAGTGCATCTTTTTTTGCTCCTCTGTGATACTAGAAAAGGAAAGAAAACTAAAATGTATCATATGTACCTGCCACTTACTTCTCTTGCATATCCTTTAACTATGGTGATTAATTTATTTTTTTCAAATGCAATACTGCAAGTTTTTTGGTTAAATTATGTAATGGATGTGGGAGCCGAGGGTACCCCTGCACACTACCCTCCCCAGATCATACCTGGAACCTACCTGTGGGATTATACTGGGTTGTTGTTATTGTTGTTGTTATGTCATGGAGATGGGAGTAAAAATTGAAACAGGATTTCCTGGAAAATTTTTGAGGGATTTCTCTAGCTTTTGTCTAGATCGGCTCTTTGTTTGTTAGTCTTTGGGTTTTCATTGCACATATAGATTCTTTTCCCTTTCCAAAGTTTGGGTTTTAGAATATTGCCGTCTGCTCCCAAGTTTCTTATTCAGACAGTAGATATGATTAAGTAGCTGTGATTGAGGGGATGGTCTCATAGCATCTTTTCGTTTAGAGTGGTTTTGTGATGGTTTATATTTATCAATAACCCCTTGTTAGTAGGTTGGTTTTGAATTCTTTTTCATCTTTAAGTTATTTGTGGCAGCTGATAGTTTGCAATCGGTTATATTTTGGCAGCTGATAATTATTTTATTTTTTCTTTTCACTTTAATTTAGTGGATGTACTTTAAAGAATATCAAAATTGATTATGTTTTTAACCCCTATCTACTCCCTACTACCAAAATAACTGCAATGGTACTTATCCAAAAAAAAATAAGTAGTAGCACTTAGTAGTTATTACATCGACTCTTCAAATTCAAACTTCGGTAAGATGAATTTCTGTATGGCTTGTTTCATAGGTTCTGACTGGTCTACTCGGATTTTCTGTTGAATTATCTGACTCTTGTCAATGATTGCCTTGTAGGGTTGAGGATCTTAAAACTTTCAGTGAAGAGGAATTGGTGGCTCAGGCCTTTGAAGAAGCATTTAAGGTACAGTAACATTCTTTTTAATTATAGGAAACCTTTTTAACAGTTAGCTTACAAGTCCTCACTTATTAAAAGAAAGTTCAGTTTACAAACTTTCACGTTCGAAAGAAAATAAATGGCCAGTTTGTTTACCAGATCTTCATGTGATGATGACAGGACGATGAGCTGACCAAAGAATCTTCACAAACTTTGACAGAGCACCTTGATACAAGGTTAGTGAAATGAATATTCTAGACCAAGATCCATTTTACTTATTTTTGGCAGTCTTTTTTTTCTCTTTGCATTAGATGATGTATCAATAATTTTATGAAGTGTGTCCAATTCCAATTATGTGGCTCTTGATACTTGATTAGCTTGGAATCTTAGTTTCCTTTTGTTCCCGGTGGGGCTATGCATGTTTGAGTCTTATGCTATTTTAATAGCAAAGCAAGTTAAACAGCTTCTAGGATTGAATATTTTCTTATTAAAGAAATAAATTAAGGAATAAAAAAGGGAGTAGCAAGTTGTGTAAGAATTTGATTGCTGTGCTTTGCTAAGTAGTATTTAATGAGCATGTTGATATTTAAAACTTATTCTTGCATGTGTATATATGTATAGAAAAGGGGATGGAAAATTATTCTTTCTGCTTTTGACATTCTATATATTAGTGTCATTGGCAGGTTTTCCAACAAAAACAGTATATCTTCAAGTTATCTCTTGATGTTAAAATGGTAGTTCCAACACCAATTAAACCTGATAAAACTATATTTCACTGTTCATCTATCCATTCACTTGTGCTTGTTTGCTGTTCTGCATGTGTTCCACAGTCCATACTCATTTGCCTTAATCCTATATTTTTCATCATCTTTTTTTTTCACTAAAAACAGAAGAACAGATAACGGGACTTCGGTTACTGAACTTGCTTCATTTGAAAGGTCAGAAAGAGAAGTGGAGTCTTCTACTATTCATGATCCCTCAGACAATGTCGCCCGCGACAACAAAGGTTCAGATAAACGCAAGTCCAACAAGAGGAAGCGGGGGAAGAACGTTCATCGGAAGAATGCTGTTGATGTATGCTAGTGAGCTTTTCTGTTATATTCTGTTGTATTAAGTCTTTGTTTGATTCTTAGTGATTTGAGTTTCAGTTTACCTACCAAAAATAAAGTTAGTGTCCTATTCTATCATGGATATGGTCGAGAGTTCAATATAATTATACTATGCCACAGCTGGCACTACTAGACCACTTGAATGGGTAATCTTGCATTTTTTTGTTATTGATGATCTAGTTAAGATGTATTGGAGTAAATCAAATGTTCAAGCTTATTTTTGCCCTTTTAATCTCTTGAGAATTTACTTTCCAAATTAGACCTATAGGCGTTTGTCATAGATCATAAAGAAGTGGTAGTATGAAAGCTGAAAGGTGAAATCTTAATAATACTGACTTCAGAAGTGTTGAATCATGAATGGAAGCTCCTCCAGCTAATCACTGAAAAAAGCCTCCGAAACTCAAAGAAATCTACTATTTTATCCTATTAGTCCTAGTTGCACATATTCCAACTGGTTGAAATGAGAGATCTGATCAAAAGCGTAGCAATACCTTTTTTGAAAAAGAGAAGGTAATATTTGAGCAAGATAAAAGTATGGAGGAAAAAAGTAAATGACGAACATGATTTGGCTTGTAAAAGCTGCCAGTTCATTTAGTCACACCTTATATTTTTTTTGGCTTGTAAAAGCTGCCAGTTCATTTAGTCACGTCTTATATATTTTTGTTCATCAACATTGTGTTTACGCATTATTTCCCCATTTTCTTTGTCCTCACTGTTTCAATTTAAGTATTTTAAAATATGAGTTCTTATTCTTGCATTTTGTAGGAAGACTATGTTCTGAAGGTGGAACAACTTGCAAAAATTAAAGAAAAACAAGAGGAAGAGAAAACAGCAGCAAGATTGCATTCTTTCAAGTACAGATCATCGTATCTAGTTGATATGTTTTTATTTATGACTAAACCAGCATGTTTTATCCATTGTTTATATTTTCAGATCTTGTGTTCTCTTGTGTTCTCCATCTTAGCTATATTTTTTAAATTGGTTCAGTGGTAGTTGTGGCAGCAACCACTCTGCTTCAACATCTTCCAGTAAGAGTGGTAGAATGACATCACTCAAGTCAATAAGTTTGGGAACAAAGGTTAGTTTAGAATGACTTCCTAAGATCTTGATTCCTATCTACTGTATGACCTGGGTTTTAGATGAGTCTAGAATTTAAAAGTTCTGGAGCAAGACTAAATTTAGTTTAAAACTTGTTTACGCTGTTTAAAAAATTTAATGACTCGTATCTTTTGCCTATATTTGAAGGAGAGGTCTTCTGGTCTATTAACAGATATAGTTAAACAGTTTTCCCCCACCATATAATTTCCGTGGTGGATATTTGTCAAAAATCCTGTTTATGGACTAGATACTTGTTCTTTGCTCGGAGAGCACCTTTTCTATGTTGTCATTTTTGTGGGTTCTGAGTTGCGTGAGGTAGGGGGTTTAATGAATTATACCTCTTATTAATTTTACTGGAAATTTTGTATTTTATGTATTTGCAAGGAAAACTGCTTCTTCCATTTCTCGATTAGATTGGTATATCAGATCTACTTTGAACTACTAACCATTAAAATTAAGGAATTGGTCAAATTTATTTGATAATCAATAGCTTCAAGAAGAACTTCTGTGAAGATGGATTACTATTGAGTGTCAAACAAAGTCCGTCAATCATCTCAATTTAAAATTTTACTTTTAGAACTCCTTTAGAATTTATATCTTTATTTGAATAGGTTTTAGAAGAGTACATTCTTACTATACTTGAGAGGATATGGATAATCTGATATACAACTTTGCAACCTCATTTTCCATCCATGCAAATGTTCTCTTCCAGAGTATCCACTTAAGTGCCTAAGGTGTTTATGAAAAAAACAATTAAAGAGATTGTTTTAAAGAATATACTCCCTCCGTTTCAACTTTAGATGACATATTTCGCTTATCGAGAGTCAAGTTATGTGAAGTTTGAGCAACATTTTAAAATATATATTTTTAATCATACTGACAAAAGAAAAATTGTAACTTATACTGTAGTATTTCTCATATAGTTTGTGATTATCTAAATTTTTAATTATAAAATATTGACTTAACTAATCCAATTTAGCTTCAAAGTTTAGTCAAAGTCCAGTATTGTGAAGAGCGTGAAGCGAGGAAAAGCGACAAGCCCCTTTTTACTTAAAGCAAGAAGCGAGAAGCGAGCAGCGAAGCGCTTGCTTTTTTGAAGTGAAGCGGAATTTAAAAAAATATATTAAAATAAATACTGCATAGACAACACATGTAACTGTAAGCAAATGTTCAATACTTTAATGTAAAAACTAAAGAGTAGCATCAATTAAAGCACAAAATGAGCATCCTATTCTTCTACAAGATTTTCAAATTCTTGTATTCCACTATCATTATTATATTGCTCGTCATCTTCTTCAGCTTATTCTTCATCAACTAGGGACAAAGTAGCTGCTTCTTTTCCCTTCCTGTGTGAGCTTGAAGTTGAGGTACTTTCCCTCAAACCATAAATCCTCTCCCCAATTCCACGCGCCTCTGTAACATCACCCCAAGTGAAATCAGAAGTTTCCTCAAATACTTCATTTGCATGATCTTCCGGGACTCCAGCTAGCCTTTCAGTAGCATCATCGATGTTGTCCAAACTAATTGGATCAATTACATTGTGAGCGTTGTAACGACGCCTCAATGTTCTATTGTACTTAATGAAAACTAGATCATTGAGACGCTTTAAGGTTAGTTTGTTCCTCTTTTTGGTATGAATCTGCAAATAATAAGTAATTAGTAAGATTAGGCAACTGAGATATAATTTAATTATCTCAATATACTAAATCTTTCTTTTTAGTTCTTACATGTTCAAACACGCTCCAATTCCTTGCACACCCGGATGAGCTACATGTTAGACTTAGAACCTTGATGGCAAACTTTTGTTATTCTGGAGTGGAATGGCCATATTGCTTCCACCATTGAACTTTAGAAGTAGAACAAATATTCAAAAGATAATATTGATAATAAAGCAACATATAAGTAGTCGCTCACCCGGTGACTTCATCTTTCTTTGTCTAATAGCCATGTTTTTTCCAAAAAGTCGCTCAGCGTTCCTATAAGTACTAAATTATAAATCAGGTATCAACTTCTCAATACATTCAATGTATCCCTTCCACAATTCTTCATCTCCTAAAACCCTCTCTTCATTGTCATAAAACAGTTCCGGGTTCAAAACAAGTCCAGCTTCATGCAAAGGGCGATGAATCTAACCGCTCCACCTTTTATCTATGATCTAAAAGACTCTTTTGTGTTTCTTTAATAACTAAAAGAGTCTCGAATAGCCTTCTTTGCCCTATCCATTGCTTCATAAAGGTAGCCCATTGGTGGCTTTTGCTCCCTATCCACCAAACGAAGCACTTTAACTAAAGGACCACCAATCTTCAATGCATGAACCACATTTTTCCAGAATGAAGTAGAAAGTATAATATCTGCAGATTCTCTCCCTCGAGCTTCCTTTCCATAGGCACTGTTAATGTACTCATCTTAAACAAACAACTTCTTCAAATTGCTTTTTTGCTCATACATCCTATGCAAAGTCAAAAGAGCGGTAGCAAATCTTGTCTTTGCAGGTTTCACCAAGCTTCTTTGTTTAGTGAATCTCTTCATCATATTCAATAACAAAGGCCTTTGAACAATATAGGAATGCACTCTAATTGCTTGATTAAAGACTGAACTGAAGGGTCTTTCCTTGAAAATGTCACTGAAGATCAAATTAATGCAATGTGCTACACACGGAGTCCAATAAATATACGGGTACCCTACAGACATCAAATCACCAGCTTTAACATTTTCACTTGCTTTGTCTGTGACAACTTGAACAACATTTTCTACTCCAATAGAGTCTATTGTACTCTTGAACAAGGAGTACATTTTGGTTGAATCAGTAGAAGAGCCGCTTGCATCAACGGACTCAAGAAACAAGCTTCTTTGGGAGAATTCACCAAGATATTCATGATCTTTTTTCCATTTCTTGCCGTCCATTTATCCATCATAATGGAACAACCAAACTTGTTCCATTTTATTTTGTGCTCCTCCACGATTTTGGTAGTCTCTTCCACCTTTTTTTTTTTTTTTTAGATATGGACCTCTAACTTCATGATGAGTTGGAGGCTTCATTCCTGGACCATATTGGCCTACAACCTCAATAAAAGCAGAAAAAATGTTAGTATAATTAACACAATTAAAAGGAAGACTTGCATCATACATCCACCGCGCATACATTGCAACTGCACGATCCCTCAAATCGCTTTAGCATCAATTTGAGGATTACCACTTTTCCCTCCCTTATCTCTTGATTTTTGCGGGAAATAACAATCCATAGGACCTTTGGTCTTACCAGTAGATCCATAACTAGAAGATATTGTTTGTATCCTTCCCCGCTTTTGTGAAGAGCGTGGAAGCGACGAAGCATCGTCACCTTCTTCTATTTCATCATCATCATCATCATCATCAAGATTATGCAGTTCTTGTTCATGAAGCATTTTAGTCTTTAACTCTCTCTTCTTTTGAAGGAATGCTTTCAATTCTTTCTTCACATGCGGCGGAACTGTAGGACAAGATGCGACATTTGGTTCACCACCGATTAGATGCGCTTTTTGACGATAGATCCCCCCATTTGAAATCTTGTCACAAAAAAGACATCTAATAGCCATTTGTTGGTCTCACTAACTCTTGCAGAATAAGCCCAAGCCGGGTCTTTCCTATCTTCTTTTGGTGCCATTAAAAGAACAACTACATAACATATAAGAAAGAAAATAACAATAAAGGATATGAAAATAAGAAGAAGGGCAGTATAAGTATAACTAAAACGAAAAAATTGGGCAGCATTTCAATCGAAAAAACAGTCAAGAAAATGAAGAAGAAGAGGAGAAGAATGAGAAAGAAGAACTGAAGGAAAAAAAATCCGCCAGCATTTCGCTGCTATGGTCAAACCTCTTTATAACAGCATCATTTGTTCCGAATTTTTTTGGCTTTTATAGTTAATGGTTGTTATGCACCTATAACAACATTTGGCGTTTGAATATATTTTGGTTGTTATAGACAAAAATTAATTTTTTTTTTTTTTAATATTACATATAAAGGTGAAAAAATATTTAAATTCAAAATCTCAAAAGATATAAATATTTTACGAATTAAATGCTAAAGAAATCTAATACATTATTAAAAAAATTCATAACTAAACGCACAAACATTTAACCTCTAAGGCACACAATTAAATCTTTCAAGATTGATGGAAGAACTCCATAATTGTAGCTTGTTTCGTAGATACCAGTCTCTTACTAGCGGTATAACGCTTGAATCGACGAAGATTTGCATCCAAACTTTCGGCAAAAGAGTGTCACGTGCAAATCTCTTCAAATAAAAAATTATGACGTGCATATCTTTAAAAAATATGAATATATTACATTTACATATTATTGGCATTTGTCCAATATAAAATATATCATGTGTAGATTTTCAAATAAAAAAGAATGATATGCATATCTTTTAAAAGTATAAAGAAATCTTTTAAGTATCTTTTGGCATTTTTCTAATGAAAAATATATCATTTGAAGATCTTCAAAAAACATTAATAATAATGTGCATATTTTCATGGAACGTACTGTTATCTTTAAGATTTATATTTCTATTATAAGTTTTATATTAAAGTTATAAAATATTTGATTAAAATATTTAGAATTATTATTAATAATAATCTTAGAAAATCTACATGGCTGTTATAGAGGGGTAATTTTACAAAAAGCATACTATCATAAATATGGTTGCTGCTGTTATAGGTATAAAGCAGTTATAGAGAGGTAAAATATAACATAAAAAATCGGTTTTGAGAAAAACTAGGCTTTTATAGTAAATGGCTATTATATAAAGATGCTGTTAGAGAGAGGTCTGACAGTATTTGGACGCTGAAACAGTGAAAGAAAAAGAAGAAGAAGAAGAAGTTGAAATCACATACTTGGACCAAACTTGATGATCTTGAAGTTGAAAAGTGTAGAATACTTGAACCTTACGTCGCTTCTTTCTTTCTCTGTTGCTGCTGGTCAGTGATGTTTTTAAAAAGGAATAACTTTTTTAATTAAATAGGTTGACAGCCCTGCAACAGAGAAGCGCTCGCTTCTTCCGCATTGCTTCGCATCGTCGCTTCTCGCTTTTTAATGGGAAGCGAGCGCTTTTTTAAGCCTGCTAAGCTTCAGCTAACAAAAGCATTCCATGGCTTGCCTCGCTTTGCTTCTCGCTTTAAGCGAGGAAGTGCTCGCTTATCACAACACTAAGTCAGATTGACTCTCATGAGCGAAATATATTATCTAAATTGAAACAAAGGGAGTAGTTACTAATTGGATTTAGAAGTCTAGTACTGATTAGCAAATCTTGTTAACAATGAATTTCTTATATAAGCTGTATACCAAAAAGTAGAGAGCTTTCACAAAAATATGGTTCCGTAATTACCAAATGTTGTATACAGACTGGAACCTCATGAGTGCACCAAAACAAAACTAGAAGAGGATATTCCTCAGATGTACAAAGTCAGTCTCTGTTCTGTCAAAGGCATTCTTACCCCTTTCTCCATAGGACACACACAAGTGCAATTGGAGCAAACATCTGATACCTTGTGTTTACTTTTTTCTTTTTTGATAAGGTAAAATTTTATTAACAAAAGGTACCAAGATGGTACAAAATTACAAACAACCAGCAGCTACCACAACAGGGCAATTACATGCCTCCTAACTCTACTAGAACAACCATATACTGTTCCATATTTTCCATAGCATACTTCTTACACCAGAAAAATAAATTTAAGAAACAACTATTTTGAATCCTGGAAACATGCTGCCTTTCCCCTTCAGGGCAAATCTTGTTTCTTTCCAACCATATTTTCTAAGAGCACCCACAGAGGAATTGTTCTCCATAATATCTGTTGACTTTTTGCTATTTTTTGGTGTTGCCAAGTCTCTGACCTACTCCTGACATTGGAGGGCATCACCCACTTGACATCATACATATTTAAGAGCTCCCAACACCGTCTTGGCTCTTTGCAATGAATAGATAGATGACTGGCTGTTTCTGCTTCTTCTTCACACATGTAACACCTGTTACATCGAATAGTTCCTCTCTTCTGCAAGTTCTGCTGAGTTAAACAAGCTCCCTTTGCTGCAACCCAACCAAAACAAACTACTTCAGCAGGTGCTTTTGATTTCCATATTGCTTTCCATGGCTAATCTGATTGATAAAGCCCCTGTTGTTTTTGTAGCAGACTGTAACAACTCCTGACTGTGAAAGTACCATCTTTGCTTGCTGCCCAGATCAATGAGTCTTTCTTGTTGTTGTCTTCCAATCTAACCATCTTCAGTAGCTGCATCAGTGGAGCAAATTCATCAACTTCCCAGACATTAAGACCCCTCCTGAAGATCAGCTGCCAACCAGTATTCGAGTAAAAGTCTGATACCCGTCCATTTTTGTTTGTGGAGCAGCTATACAAAACAGCGATTTTTGATCTAAAACTTTCACGTCCCAACCATATATCAGATCAAAATTGGGTATTATTACCATTCCCCAGTTTCAACTTTACCAACTGACTGTATTCGTTCCATAAATTACTGATTGTGCAACAGACTCCCCCTTTTGCAGAAGAATGAACTGAAGAAGGAGCCGACATGTCCTTCCTACCATACTTGGCATCTCTCAGCTGTTTCAATAATCTGTTGCTATCATCATCAGCAACTCGTGCCTAAAGGCGAAATTATAATCTTAAAGGTAATTTGCCTTCCTATATGAGAAGAACATCTTCATTAAAATTATTCAGAAACTTAGAGGAACAAATAGGAAGACAAATTACCTTTAACATTATAGTTTCGCCAGTAAGCCCTTTAGCAACTCGTCTCAGGAGAAGCAGACAAAGAAAAAATATATCTTGCATCTTCTCCTCCTTCTCTACGCCCAACTATACAAGGGCTCATTCACTATACCTGAAATCATCACTGTACTCCAATCAACTAACAATTCCCACCACAAATGGCTTGCCGCCTTGCAGTGTAACAGAATGTGGTAATCAATGCTTCTCTTAATGAATACCCTATTTTTGACATTGTTAAATAATAGTAATCTGCATGTTTGCATTGTCTTAATATTCGTATTAAACAGTCCTTATTACCTAAAGAACAACTCATATTACCTAAACATAAACCTTTTGAATTTTATGTAAGCAAAGATCATCAGGTAAAAACATACCCGCACTGGGTGTTTACATCAAACCAACAGAAGCATGTCATTTGATTTCACATAGAGTTCTATCACTTAATCATGATTAATTAATGCATGTATTTTATTATTTTAGCTAACAATAATAAGTTTATCTGGTTTGGTGTAAACACCCGGTGCGGGTAAGTATTCACCCATATCATTGTACTTGCATACATTGTAAATCCGCCAGTATATCTATGCAACGGCATCATGACCTTTCTAGTATCTCTTTTTATAGAAACTGAAAGAATTGCAGTTGTAATCTGAATTACATGTACGTAACACTTTTGATAGTTTAGTCTTTCTGTGATCTTAGATCTAAACCAATGATGGTTTATTGATTTTCATGCTTGGTTTTGGTTTATGGCAGGTGAGGGCAGCAAATGCTCATGGACATATTGCAGTGCATTTTCCAGAAGTTGTCCTCTGTATTGAGGTTTATCATTACAAAAAGACATGGGTAAAAGTATGAACGTGCTCTTTGTTGCTGTCTCTGAACTGCTGATGAAATGAAGTTATAAATTATTAACTATCAAGATGCTCTTTGTTGCTCTATCTGTTGCAACTTGCAACAGTATGTTTGAGACCTTCTCTGGGTGATACAATAGAAGGCTTTTCTGCTAGGCTATAACTTATTCATGGGCTTATCACTTTTAAATTATTAACTGAAATAAGTAAATTCAAATACAACCTCCCATTTGTGCTTCAGTCTTTGCATTCCTGTTGGAAAATAAACTGTTGTGTGTGTTTGGATTCATGAAGGTAATCACTTGGGTGTTCTCCGCACCCACTTTTTTGTTGTTCTCGTTTCAATGTGGTATCAGAGGACTTTATTCCTGGAGTGATGGGAGTTAAAACCATGTCAAATACACTGTTCAGCATCCCCATTGTTTTGCTGTTGTGTATGTTTTGATCAATCAATTATGCATTTTGCATCTTTTAACTATTCTGGCCGGCTGCCACAGTATTGAAACAACATAGTTAACCTTGTTGAGATGATCAAAGATCTTCCTATTGGTACTGTTTTTTTTCGGTAACAACTTTACAATCTATCCGATTGTTACAACTGACTCTGATGATATATATCTGTAGACTCAAGAATTTCTGGTCCTTGGGCGACAATTTTTGACGGAAATGAGAGACAAGATATATTGTATTACCGATGAGATAATGAAGAAGACGGGCCAGAATGATCCTTCGGGCTATTTCCTTGTGGAGGTTACTTTTCTGGCCAATTTTATTTTCTAATGATATATATCATTTTCTTCTGTTCCTTACTATTTTCTTATCACCAATCTAAAATTTTTCCATAGGATGTCTTTTGCAATGATTTTAGGCACCCTGCTGCAGTAGATTATAGTAAGCCAATACTTAATTGGCTTCAAGATTCTAAGAGTGAGGCGCTGGAAAAATGGGAATCTATTGCCTCTGGTGAACTGCCACAGAAACAAAAGGCACTTTTAGGCAGTAAAATTGGACCACAATTGCCCCATTTCAAGACCGCTAAAATGCAAGTAACTCGTTTCTGTGACTTAAGATTTCGACTTGGTGCTGGATATCTTTATTGTCACCAGGTAATATTTCTTTTTCAATGTATTTTGTTTTTTTCCCACTTGTGGGATTACATTGGGTTTGTTGTTGTAGTATTTTGTTAAACTGTTGCTCAGGGGAATTATTCATTTTTAATTCAAATTAATATTTAGTTGGTTAGTTGTTTATGTGGTCTAAGAAAGAATTTATGGTTGTATATTTTTTAGATAGGAATTTGTAGTTGTATTAGTGGGAGCAGTTCTTATTAATTATTCAATGTCTGGTCTAATTTAAGTCCTCTATTGTTTTTCTATTATTTAATGTTGCATTTAAATTTTATACACTGGATTTAGATTAGTTACCACTTTTATCATGTTACCAAGTAATATCTATCATTGAGATCTCTCTGAACGTACCTTAAACTGACTTGATTTGGTAAATGTCTTTTTCACCGTTAAACTCATTCATGTTAGCATGAACTACACTATATATATAGATGTTACTTGACGGCTTTGTGTCTGTTTTGCCTTGTATAAGGGGGATTGCAAGCATCAAGTTGTAATAAGAGACATGAGGTTGATACATCCAGAGGACGTGCTGAACCGAGCCGCTTATCCATTGATCACCTTTCAGCCGAAGTTGCGGTTCCAGAAATGCTCTGTTTGCAAGATTTTTAAAGCAGTTAAGGTGACTGTTGATGATAAATGGGCTGCTGAAAATCCTTGCTACTTTTGTGACCTTTGCTATTACATGCTCCACTATGTAAACGGGTCTCTGCTTTACGATGATTTCTGTGTGTATGAATATCTCCATGAGTAACTTCAAAATTAGAAGAGCTGACGTGTGGGTTAGGTGCGTGTCACGGGTTCCAACCCTGCCTCTAACAACATTGGTATTTAAGTGGAGAAGAATAGAGGGTGGCCAAATCCAGACATTACTCAGGACTCTGCAAGCAGTTTTCAGTTTCACACAGATATGCAAGTTCAAGCCAAAGAATGTATATATGCAAGTTCGAAGTGTCACACAGATAATAAATACTATCATCTAATTTATGGAAAAATAGGTTTCAGTTTCTCCTTGTTTATTGTTTTCAGAACTGTTTGTTCAGAGTTCAACTAAAGATTCTATCCTTTAACTTATACCAAATTAAAATATTAACTACTGCACTGGTCTGTTTAGTTTATCCTTTTTTTTTTATGTGAATATTTTTGGAAGTTGAAAGTGGTATCGAGAAAAGGGAATGGAAAAGCTTTAGTGAAAATTGAACATGTATTTCGATGTGAGATAGTAACCTTTTAGTTGAATATATATATATTATTAAAAGGATTAAAAGGAGAGGAAAAAGTCCTCTCCTTAAGTCAAGTAGTAACCTAGAAAAAATTCATATGGCATAAGTAGTTAATAATCAATTATTTAGTTAATAATTGGTTATTGGTTATTATTTTTGAATTTAAATATCTATAAAATAATAAAATAAAATATTTTATAATAAAAACTGAGAATTAAAAAAAAAAAAAAACTTTGCATTCAAATTTGAGAGTAGTTTCAAGTTGGAGTTTTAAATTATTTTAAAGTAAAAAATTAAAATTACCAAAAAATAAAAAATATATCTTCTATTATAATATAAAAAGATATAATAAAAAACGAAACTTAAAAATAAGCTTTGCATTCAAATTTGAGAGTAATTTGAAGTTGGAGGTCAAATTATTTTAAAATGGAAAACTAAAATTACAAAAAATAAAAAAATATATCTTCTATTATATTACAAAAAGAAAGTAGTAGAGAATAATATTAAGCAAAGTCATATGCTAATAAAAATATCTGTTAACAATGTAAAAATACTATATCTATATCTATATCTATATATCTATATATTATATATTATATATTTATATTATCTATTTATTACTAAAATGAGGAAAAAGTCATCTCCTTAAGCCAAGTGGCAGCCTAGTAAAAGCCACATGGCATAAGTAGTTAATAATTAATTATTGGTTATTATTTTTGAATTTAAATATCTATAAAATAAATTCATATATTATTAAAAAGAGAGAAAAAAGCCCTCTCCTTATGCCAAATGACAGTCTAGAAAAAAGCCGTATGATATAAGTATTTAATAATTAGTTATTTAGTTAATAATTAGTTATTCGTTATTATTTTTGAATTTAAATATCTTTAAAATAAAATATTTTATAATAAAAATGAAAATTAAAAAAAACATATCCATTCAAATTGGAGAGTAATTTCAAGTTCGAGTTTTTAAATCATTTTAATATAAAAAATATTACAAAAAAAAAATAAAACTGCCAATTCGAAATTTCTTTGTTTTTTTAATAATATTTGTTTTCATTTTTAAAAATAAAAAGTTTATTTATTCAGAAAATATTATAGATTGTAATAGAATAAAATATAAAAAGATATATCTTTTATTATATTATAAAAAAAAGTAGCATGCAAAAATTTAAATAAAGTAATATGCTAATAAAAGTTTCTATTAACAATGCAATAATACTAAATATTGGATAATATAATAAGAAAAAAAATACCGAACAAGCCTATTATTCGATGCCTATATAAGTATCATGAATTTAATAGAGATTTTATTCATTAAAATCTATATATTATTAAAAGGAGAGGAAAAAGCCCTCTCCTAAAGCCAAGTGGCAGCCTAGAATAAAGTCACATGGCATAAGTAGCTAATAATTAATTATTTAGTTAATAATTAGTTATTAGTTATTATTTCTTAATTTAAATATCAATAAAAAAATAAAATATTATAATAAAAAATCGAAAATTAAAAAAAGAAAACTTAGCATTCAAATTTGGGAGTAGTTTCAAGTTGGTGTTTTAAATTATTTTAAAATCTATATATTATTAAAAGGAGAGGAACAAGCCCTTTCCTTAAGCCAAGTGGCAGCCTAGAAAAAGCACATGGTATAAGTAGTTAGTTATTTAGTTAATAATTAGTTATTAATTTTTATTTTTGAATTTAAATATATATAAAATCATAAAATATTATAATCCAAATCGAAAACAAAAAAAAATTTTGCATTCAAATTTGAGAGTACTTTCAAGTTGGTGTTTTAAATTATTTTAAAATAAAAAACTAAAATTACAAGAAATACTTCTTGTAATAGAAATTAATATTAAACAAAGTCATCTGCTAATAAAATTTTATATTAACAATGTAAAAATACTAAAACATATATCTATATCTATATATTATATATTATATGTTATATAATATAATAAGAAAAAATACCAAACAAGCCTATTATTCGATGCCTATATAAATATCAATAATTTAATAGAGATTTTATTCATTAAAATCTATATATTATTAAAAGGAGAAGAAAATGCCCTCTACTTAAACCAAGTGGCTGTCTAGAAAAAAGTCACATGGCATAAGTAGTTAATAATTAGTTATTTAATTATTAATTAGTTATTAGTTATTATTTTTTTAATTTAAATATCTATAAAATAATAAAAATATTATAATAAAATAGAAAATTTAAAAAAAAACTTTGCATTCAAATTTGAGAGTAGTTTCAAGTTGGTGTTTTAAATTATTTTAAAATCTATATATTATTAAAAGGAGAGGAAAAAGCCCTCTCCTTAAGCAAAGTGACATCCTAGAAAAAATTCACATGATATAAGTAGTTAATAATTAGTTATTTAGTTAATAATTAGTTATTGGTTATTATTTTTGAATTTAAATATTTATAAAAATATTTTTATATTAAAAACCAAAAATTAAAAAAACACTTTGCATTCAAATTTGAAAGTAGTTTCAAGTAAGAGTTTTAATTTATTTTAAAATAAAAAACTAATATTAAAAAAAAAATATCTTCTATTATATTACAAAAATAAAGTAGTAGACAAAAATATTTAATAAAGTCATCTACTAATAAAATTTATATTAACAATGTAAAAATACTAAATCTATATCTATATCTATATATTATATATTATATATGTAGTTAATAATTAGTTATTGGTTAGTATTTTTGAGTTTAAATATCTTTAAAATAATAAAATAAAATATTATTTACTAAAAAACCAAAAATAAAAAAAAATTGCATTCAAATTGAGTATTTTCAAGTTGGAGTTTTAAATTATTTTAAAATGAAAAACTAAAATTACAAAAATAAAAAAGATATATCTTCTATTATATTACAAAAGAAAGTAGTAGTCAAAAATATTAAACAAAGTCATGCGCTAAAAAATATCTATTAATAATGTAAAATTAATATATCTATATTTATATATACATATTACATATTATATATTACATATTTATATTATCTATATATTATTTAAAAGGGAGGAAAAAGTCGTCTCCTTAAGCTAAGTGGCAGCCTAGAAAAAGACACATGACATAAGTACTTAATAATTAGGTATAAGTTATTATTTTTGAGTTTAAAATATTTATAATATAAGGCTATATATTATTAAAAGGAGAGGAAAAAGCCCTCTCCTTATGCCAAGTGGCAGCCTAGAAAAAAGCCACATGGCATAAGTTGTTAATAATTAGTTATTGATTATTATTTTTGAATTTAAATATCTTTAAAGTAAAATATTTTATAATAAAAAACGAAAGTTAAAAAACAATATCCATTCGAATTGGAGCGTAATTAAAGTTAGTGTTTTTAAATCATTTTAAAATAAAAAAACAAAAATTACAAAAAAAAAAAAAAAAAAAAAAAACTACTAATCCGAAATTTCTTTTTTTTTTAATAATAGTTTTTTCATTTTTAACAAAAAAATTTATTTTTTCATAAAATATTATAGATAATAATAGAGTAAAATAAAAATAAAAAATATATCTTCTATTATATTATAAAAATAAAGTAGCATACAAAAATTTAAGTACTATGCTAATAAAAGTTTCTATTAACAATGCAATGATACTAAATATTAGATAATATAATAAGAAAAAATATTATTCATTAAAATTTAGATAATATTATTTTATTATAATATATATCTTCTATTTTATTATAAAAAAAATGTAGTAGACAAAAATATTAAATAATATGCTAATAAAATTTTTTATTCTATATATTATTAAAAGAAGAGGAAAAAGCCCTTTCCTTAAGCCAAGTGGATGCCTAGAAAAAAGCCACATGGCATAAGTAGTTATTAATTAGTTATTGGTTATTTTTTTTGAATTTAAATGTCTATAAAATAAAATATTTTAAATAATAAAAAATGAAAGTAAAAAAAACTATCCATCTATCTATATATTATATATTGTATATTATATATTTATATTATCTATATATTATTAAAAAGAGAGGAAAAAGCCCTCTCCTTAAGCCAAGTGGCAACCTAGAAAAAATACACACGGCATAAGTAGTTAATAATTAGCTATTTAGTTAATAACTAGTTATTGGTTATTATTTTTGAATTCAAATATCTATAAAATAAAATATTTTGATAATAAAAAACGAAATTAAAAAACAAACTTTGTATTCAAATTTGAGAGTAGCTTCAAGTTGGAGTTTTAAATTATTTTAAAATAAAAAACTAAAATTACAAAAAATAAAAAATACATCTTCTATTGTATTACAAAAAGAAAGTAATATACAATAATATTAAACAAAGTCATCTTCTAATAAAAATTTATATTAACAATGTAAAAATACTAAATCTATATATATATATATATATATATATATATATATATATATATATATATATATATATATATATAT
>MCJB01023346.1:39964-68374 GCA_002018475.1 Nicotiana obtusifolia | reverse complement strand
ATATATATATATATATATATATATATATATATATATATATATATATATATATATATATATATATATATGTATGTATGTAGTTAATAATTAGTTATTTAGTTAGCAATTAGTTATTGATTATTCTTTTTGAATTTAAATATCTATAAAATAATAAAATAAAATATTTTATAATAGAAAACAAAAATTAAAAAAAA
This sequence comes from Nicotiana obtusifolia, assembly GCA_002018475.1. NCBI lineage: Eukaryota > Viridiplantae > Streptophyta > Magnoliopsida > Solanales > Solanaceae > Nicotiana > Nicotiana obtusifolia. Next base: position 68,180 of record MCJB01023346.1, on the reverse strand, counting down.
AAAACTTTGCATTCAAACCTCCGTACTCTCTTCGTACACTCTGCGCTTCAGTAGGAAGTATCATAAATGCATGGCGAGACAACTTAGAAAATCTCGCCTCGTAATCGGTCACGAACATTTGACCCTGCTGGAGCTGCTCAGACTGAAACCGCAACTATTCCCTCTGGGAGGGTGGAATATACCTATCCAAGAAAAGGCATATAAACTGATCCCAAGTCAAGGGAGGAGAACCTGCTGGTCTGCCAAAAAGATGAGCCCGCCACTATCTACGAGCCCTACCCTCCAGCAAAGTAGTAAAATCCACCCCGTGGTCTCTAATATCATCATGTTGTGCAGTCTGTCCCTGCATCAATCAATGAAGTCTTGGGGATCCTCATGTCGCCCACCTCCGAAGATAGGAGAGTGTAGCCTAGTCCATCTATCCAATAGCTTCCGCGGCTCGCCGGCCGCAGTTGGTCTGGACTTAGGTACGGCTGCTGTCACTGGCTGGGCTCCACCCATGGGTAGTGTGCCCCGGGTCTGATATACAGCAGTTGCATTCCTAGGAGCCTGAGCAGTATGGGTTTGTGCTCCCCCTCCAGCCTGAGATGTGGCTGGTTCTGCTGGAAATAAATTGGTCTGGGTCATAGTATCCATGAACCGTAGCATACAGCCCATGACCTCCTGTAAGCCCGGTGATGACATGAAATATACCGGGGCTAGTTCCTGCAGGCACTTCGTCCTACTCCTCAATAATGGGATCCTCGATCGGATACGCTAGTGGTATGGCTGGGGCAACTCCGGGACGTCCTCGTCCCCTACCTCAGGCTGGTGCTCTCCCCCGGCCTCTGCCTCGGCCTTTAGCAACAGGGGGAGCAGCTCCTCCCGCATCTGGAACATCCGCCGTACGCGTTCTCACCATCTGTGAGATAATAAGAGAAAGATACTTAGTATAACATCAAATGCACGATAGGAGATGAAGAAAGAGTAGTTTCCTAACACCCTATAGTCTCTCGAAGATAAGTACGGATGTCTCCATACCAATCCGCAAAACTCTATTACCGCTCATAACTTGTGAGACCTAATGAGACCTAGTGCTTTGATACCGTGTTGTCACGATCCAATTTTCTTCTAAGGGACGTGATAGCACCCAACGCTATCACTAGGCAAGTCAACCGTGAACTAACAAAAAGTAAAAATAAAAGGAAGACTTCGGGTGCTGCAGAACGGGCTTGAAAGGCAGCTCACCGCTAAGTCTCGAGGAAGTCAAGGATGCGCGTCGGACTGATAACCAGATGCACCTTCCTTTGATCCTACACGATTTGTGCAGAAGCATAGCATGAGTACATAAACAACATGTACCCAGTTTGTATCTAGTCTAACCTCGAAGAAGTAGTGACGGAGGGTTGACTTTGACACTTACTAGGGGCTAACAATAAAATACTGAAATTATAACTAAGCATGGACCATATAAATACAGTTGAAGCTCAATAACAAGAAATAAATGAACAATTCTTTCATTAATAGAAAATCCCAAATAATTCCCATCATTTATCAAATTAATCTCTCAAGCCAATGAAACAATAGCAATTATAATTTGGCTCCAAGAATTATTACGCACGAATTATGCCGAGGTCGTACGACCCGATCCAGCATACAAATATATAAACTGTGCACTGCCGAGGGCCAAACGACACGAACCATAAATGCATCTATTCTATTACCAAGGCGTTTGGCCCGCTCTACAAGAAGAGAAAATACTTTATAAACAACCGATTCAAAGATTATTAAGATGCTATTATTCAAAGAAACACCAATCCTCATTCGCGGTTAAGTAACCCGTCCAAAATTCAAGTAAATAAAATTTGACCTTTTACAATTCTTTTATCAAGTTGCAATATGTTTTAAACAATTAAATTAGCAGGTAAGGTACACACATCGCAGTATAACATGATTTGGGTCCTAGACTACCCGGACATAAGCACACTTAGTAGCTATGTACTAGTTCTCGTCACCTCGTGCGTACGTAGCCCCCACAAATAGAAGCACATATCAAATCAATTCACCTATGGGGTTAATACCCTCTTACAAGGTTAGAAAAGAGACTTACCTCGTCTCAAAGCTTACTTTCCGGTCCACAATCGTGCTTTAAACCCTCAACTCGGTGCCAAACGACTCTAAACTAGTCAAATGTTATATAAAATAGTCAATACATGTTCAAAAGTTCATATCCTAACTATTAAAGTGATTTTCCAACCCTAATTGAAGAATTCCTAAATTCACCCCCGGGCCCACGTGCCCAGTTTTTGAAAATTTTTAAAGTTGTTACCCATAACCTCATGAACTTAAATATATGATTTTTACTAAATTCCATAACCCTTGTGAGCACATAATTTTTTCCCAACGAAAATATTCTACAGAATCTACAAAAAATAACTTTTCTTATTAATTTTGATTTTTGTATAATTTTAGAAATATCGCTGTCTTCATTTAATTGCATTTTTGTGTATATTTAATATTTCAAAATCATGGAAAATACCACAAAAATGTCAAACTCTTCATTGCATAGCACTTTAAATTTTACTTGCATTTTTAGGATTTAATCACATACAAATGTCTTAATTAATAAATAAAAATCACAAAAAAAATATATATTAACTTTAATCAATTAGTTTAAGTACTAATTAGGTCTTTGTTGCAAAATAAATGCAATTAAAAGCGAAGTGGCCATTTCCGCAAAACTAAGAAAGGGAAATGAAGAGGTTGGTTTTACAAACTGGGCTAAGAGCTTATTAATTTAAGAGCCCAAGTCAGCGAAATAGTTTAAGGCCCAAACTCTGGTCGCGACCCGTCCAACCCATTCCCTATACCCGATTCGCTCCATCAGTGATCAAAACGACACCGTTTTGGTCACGCTCGATCTCAGCCATTGATCGCCCCTTGATCCAACGGCCTGGAACTCGTCTCTCACTCCCCTATAAAATTGTCCTAAACCCGGTCTCGCCCCCTTGAGACGCCCTTCATCTCTCTCTCGCCCTCGATCTCACAAGCCGCTGCCGAGAATCGCCTCCCACCTCCAAACCACACCCAAAACACTACCCTATGGCCTCCTTCATTTCCTTATTCCTGATCCCTAGACCATTCTCTCCAAAAACTCCTACAACTTCACGGATTTGAAATCTAAGAAGTTGAAAACCCTAAAATCTGCCATTGTTGATTCTCGATTTTTCAGAAGCGATTCGACTCGAAACTCACATTAATCGATTGTTCGTTACTTTCGACTCGTTTCGAGAGAGAGTTCTGACCCGCTGGTTAAAGAATGTACCCGAAAATCCTGTGGTAAGGTTCATTCATCTTCTTTTCTTTCTTTCTTCTTCTCCTTCTTCTCTTGTTCTTTTTCTATTTTTTTTAGCATAACAGGTTTTATAAATAACCAGTTTTTTGTTTGCATGTTAGGATTACTTAGGTATTTGCATTTTTATTGTTAAAAATCATTGTTTTCATGTTCGAAATTGTTCGACCATTTTCTATTTTGTTTTGCTCAGGGGTCAAATGGAGACCTGCCTCGGATGATAGGCAGCCCCGTTAGTCTCGAGCCGTAAGTGCACACTTAGGTGGGTCGAGGGTTGTATTCGAATATAATTAAACTTTAAGGGGCCTTAGAAGTAAAAATAAAAGAAGGGCTCAAAAGGAAAGGGCTAACTGCCAACAGGGCAGCTGACATGTTAGTTACAAAATATTCTTCCCTCTGTCAGACCCTGATTTGGCGCTGACAGATTCCCCTTTTCCCATTGGACTCTCTCGAATCCAGCCCTCAATATATAGGTATGCTGATAGAGCACACAGAGAGATATACACTGATCCCTCAAAAAGAAACTATCTGAAAATTGATAGACGTAGGCAAAAAAAGAAGAGAGAGTTTACTGAAATATGAAAATCTTCTCATTCATCTTTTCTTAGTAAAGAATACTTCAGAAAGATTGAATTCAGAGCTTTAAAATATATCAAAAGGTTTTCTCGTTGCTTGGTTTTCATATGGTCTTAGTTTGGAGGTTGATTTCTGCATTCACTCATTGCTGTTGTGCTAAGTTGTTGTAGGTTTTTGGGCTGTTTGTGTCACTTCATCACTAGTGAGCTTCATCCCCTGCTTTCTGATTTTTATTTGGTCTTCTGATTACTGTTTCTCTGCCTTTAGGTATGTATGAACTTACCTGTAGCACTCTATTGCACTTATCAATAAAAACTTGAATTGTTTGTGCTATGATTATGTTAAATTCCATCATATTATTTGACTGTGACTTTGCTTGGTACCAACTTTTCTATTTCTCTGTTTGTTTAGCTGGGTTGAATGTTGTGATTGAGCTATCTGCTGATTTACTGCTTGGTCAGTCCCTGCTTGGTTATTTTTAAATGCTATACTGAGGGAAGGTTACTTATCCTTTAATCTGGAATTTGACTTGGTAGTTGTCCAGTTAAGCAGTCATGTTTAGAGGGATATTGTCTAAGCTAAAAGTCAATCAGTCCTTGGGTTTGATCACTGGTTGATCAAACTTGAAGATTGAAAGACTCCATGTAATGCTGTAGTATGTGGCTGATGACTTCATTCTTTTACAAACAATTAAGAGGAATCTGGAATATGTATATAAATGTTTTCATATAGTTGTTTTCTTAGTTTTGATGTTTATTCAATAGGAATAGCTACTGAAATGTATTAAGTCTAAATTTCAGCAGATTCGAACTCTTTGGCAATTATTGTAGTTAAATGCACAGTATTATGAACATTGTATATTCTGGAAGCATTATTTGATAAGAATAGTCACTATAATGTACTAAATTTCATTCCAGCAGTTTTGAATTATTTGCTTATTATTGTGTTTAAGCATGTAGTATCATGAATGTCATAGATTTTGCTGGAATTTGCAATATTTACATGTATTGGACTGATGTTGAGCTGAATTGGGCCTAAACAGTAAGCTGGCCCAAGTTAGTTTACCACAAATGTGGTATGCAGAAGCGTATGCGATTTGGGCTTCAATCTAGAGCCTGGTAGCACTTCAGATGGTCCATAAAGAGATTGAACATGGGATGTCGATTTCAATTGGTCAAAATGGGCCAGCAAGACACTAAAGGCTACGTGTTTAGCCTAGGCCTGCCTATGCCTAGCCTGCTTCAAGAAATGTGCTGGAAAACCACTGTGGGCTTCACATTTAGCCCAGGCCAATTCATACCCAGTCTGTTTCACGAAATGGGCTAGCAAAAGACTGTGGGCTTCACATTTAGCGCAGGCGAGTTTATACCCAATCTGCTTCGGGAACTGGGCTGGCCCATGCACTAAGGGCTTTGCGATCAGCCCAAGCGTGCACAGTCTGCCCCAGCGTAACCAAAGAGGCAATTTAAGTTGTAGAATTATAATCTTCCTAGTTTAATTAGAAAACAAATCTGCCAAGAAATCTCAACATTGATCCTACAAAGAACTTCCATAAATTGTAGCCTTTCAGTGAATTACCGAGTACTTAGAAAATATTGTTCTCAAATATCGTAGTTTTGCTTTAGGCGCGTTTAAGTAAATCATCATGACTTTGGGTACGGTTCCCGTGGCATTGTCAATGATACGTAAATCTCAATTCAAGTGTGCGTTTCACGTGACTGATCACAACTTCAAATGATAATAATAATAAACATTGTAAATCGCTGGTGTGTCTCATGTGATGTAATTTGAAATATGTACAAAAACGACAAGTGTGCGACATCGCGACTTATTTAAATAAACTCCATAAATCCTAAAAGCGACTAGAACTCTATTAAAAGCGGCTAGAAAGTAAAAATGCACAATAGGTTTAAAACCGGTAATAAATCAAATAATTAGGCGAAGTATTAATTGTTAAATGACCGTGCTAAAACCACAGAATCCGGGAATGCCTAACACCTTCTCCCGGGTTAACAGAATTCCTTACTCGGTCTTCTATGTTCGCGGATTATAAATAGAGTCAATTTCCTCAATTTGGGATTTTCAAATAAATCGGTGACTTGGGACACGATAATGAATTATTCCAAGTGGCGACTCTAAAAAAATTAAATAAATAATCCTATTTTGAATAATGTCACTTTAATTGAAAAAACTCCCATATCCCCTTGGGAAAAAGGAGGCGTGATAGCTATGGAGACTTTGAAAAAATTAAATAAATAATCCTATTTCGAATAATATCACTTTAATTGAAAAAACTCTCATATCCCCTCGGGAAAAAGGAGGTGCGACAGCTCTGGTGACTCCGCTGAGGATCAAACCCAGAATCTCTGGTTTTGGATTCAGAATTCGAGCTTAGAATAACTGTTATATTTGGCTTTTGTTTATTTTTTGATTCTTTACGTGTTTTGTTTACTATTAGAACAAGGATCGGATTAGTTACAAAGCCAGATGGTCTTTTGGTTCTCGGTATGTTGCCCCCCTCAGCTCGAGTTGTCCGCTCGGGTAAGCCAGATCTAGAACAATACACCCTATGATTCAAACCTAGAATAACATAACATCATATCAGATCCCTAGTAGGAACGTTTGTTTGCATCACGTGCATTTGACTTTGGGGACTCAAAACAGGGGTTGGGTCCGTCTAGGACAGGTGTACCCAAAATTAAAAGACAATCCTAATGCATTTTACGTGCTACTTGTGCATTTGTTTGCTTTGGCTCGCATGTTGACCGGCTTTTAGAGTAAAAAATATAAATAATAATCAAGAAAAACCAAGAGTGAGGTAGGTGAGAGAGAATTCACCCGGTTCTGAAAAATCCAGATAGAAAAAATTCTGAAACTCTACCGAAATTTTGAAAAAAAAAGTCATTTTTTTAAGTTACCTTTCCTTACCGAACTACGCAGGTTTAATTCTCATCGGATGTGAGATACGTAGGCAACTTTCATCAGGTTCAGCCCCGTTTTTGCAAAAATATATCAAAATATGAAATGTTGTCGTTTTGTCTTAAATAAAGTTGGGTGATGCCATTTTTGTCCAAATAGTCATAATGTCCCAACGGGACGCCAGAAGGTCGTCTTTTCAAGAATAGCCACTTAGAGTCCTTTTTCAAGTTTTGGCCACTTAGTAAGCATCTTCCTGTCTGAAGTGCTGAAGGGTCGTATTTGCAAAAGTAGTCGTGATTTTATTTTAAAATAAAGATAATAACGTAAAAAAAAAGATTTTGAAACAAAATTCACATGTTTTAACCTGGGCACCTTGATTTTTTTTAATGTGCAGAATGAGCACTGTTCAGAATTTACTGATAAAGGTTATGGACCATATTCCGCTAGCATTCCACATGTGGTGGGAGGATTTGGGAAAACAGGGACGAGACAAGGTCAATCAATACCTGGGAGCACTCACTGGACTATTAAAAGTCCAACCTAAATGTGATTTGATAGAGGCACTAGTATCATTCTAGGACCCCGCTCACAATGTTCTACATTTCTCCAATTTTGAGCTTACTCCTACTCTGGAATAAATGGCGGGTTATGCCGGGAGTATAGAAGGATTAAGACACAAATACCTGGTGTCTCCAAGAACCGTTACTCCCTACAAGTTTCTAGACCTACTAAAAATAAATAGACAAATAAAGGCAGAAGGTCTAGCAGTTGGAGTTTGCACTTTTCACTTCATATACCAGTGGTACGTTCACTTAAGAGGGTTTGAGAACCCAGAAAATGGACTTTGTAGTAAAGGAAACCGGACGAAATGGGAGACACATAGATGCTTTACTTTCATGGTGGCATTTTTAGGCCTTCTAGTGTTTCCAAGAGAAGATGTGCATATTGATTTGCGTATAGCCGGAGTTGTCCACATTTTGACTACCCAGGATAAGAGTAGCCTCGCTCCCATGATTGTATTAAATATATTACGAGCCCTCACCTCTTGTAAGGCCGGAGTTAGGTTTTTCGAAGGGTGCAATCTGTTGTTACAAATGTGGATGATCGAGCACCATTGTCACTGTCCCAGATACATGAATTATGGTTGTACTGGAAAGAATTGCATTGAAGAATTTGGTATACGAGTGACGGGGTTCGACATGCCAAAAGGGTCAAAGATTGGATCACTCGCCTTCATTGTATAACTGCATATCAGATAGAGTGGACATTGGGTTAGCTCCCTGTTGACGAAATTATTTACATTCCCGCTACTCGTCCATACTTCCTTCTGATAGGACTCCGAAGTATCCAGCCCTATGCTCCGTATCGGGTTTTGAGGCAACTAAGAAGATGCCAAACGGTCCCTAGAGATGAAGATCTTAGTTCTTATGTGGTTGAAATCCGCTCCGATGCCCAATTTCCTGAAGATGTGGTCTGTCAAATTTGGAGTGAATGCCAGTACATGGTGGCAGATACCCGAGTACACAATTTGTCCAAAGGTGAGCTTTTACCAGGTTATGTCGCTTGGTATGGAAAGAGAGTTGCGGCAAATGACGAATCTGAACGGCCGACTAAAAGGCCACATATCCAAGAATTTGTTGATGTGGCACAAGAGCAGTGGGCTTGGCTAGCCAAAGAGAAATAATAATGGACTGCCATAAGCAAATTAGAAGATCAAATCAGAATCATTAAATTTGATATTGGACTGCATGCTGCTGAGGACAAAGGAGAAAAGAAAAGATTGGCGTAGGAAAATGAAGCCCTCTGAGCTCAGATACGGAAAATGAAAATAGCCACCAAACGCCAGTGAGAAGCGAGAGGGATGAAAAAATCATAAGCACTCTGAGGCGAAAAGTGCACGACTACGCAGCGAATCTGACCAAGGCCGAGGAAGACTTGGAAAAGGCTCGAGCAAAGTTGGAAAAAGAGCAGAAGAACAAGCAAAGTCAGCCTGCCAATTAAAGCCAAGATATGATAGGGGAATCACGACTTTGAGGGATAAGCTAGTTGCCCTAGAAAATGAAATGGTTTGGCAGACAAAGGATTTCAAAACGGAAAGAGAATGTTATTATGCACTGATTTGGAAATTAGAAGAAAGTGTGCAGAGGTTGCAAGATCAAAATGGCACAGCCACACAGGTACTGGAAGCCCGTGCACAACAAATTGGACGCTTACTCCAAGAAAAGGTGTCATTAGAATGAGAATCAAAAAAATAGCCGATTATGCTGCCATGAAGTGCCACGAATGTGAGGGAATGACCAGGTCTATGTTTTTTACCTCAGTGCTGACCTCCGGTCGCCAAGTGATGGCCGATCTAGAGTTCCTCCAGGAAGAGATTGCACGCAGGCCCGCGTCGAGACCGACTGATATCCCCCGGGCACCTGAAATAGCATTTGAAGCTTTGATGTATTCTTGAATTTTCGATTTTGTTTCTAGCCTTTATTTTACTTTTCTTGAGTCTGTTTGTCCTTTCGTCTATACCAAGTTTTCTTGGTATTAGGTTCCAAGTCTGCGTCACTTTTCTCTTTTAGTTATCAGTACCTTCGAGTCCTTGTAACAGAAAAACCAAAAAGATTTTATTAATGGAACTTTTGGGACAATCCAAAATTTTCTTTTCTTTCATTTTGCATTTATTCTCCTAAACTACGTAATGGTCTGATTCATGCGGTATCATGATACGTAGGCAATCCCGATCGGATGCGATCATAGCCCTATCTAAATATAAAAACTAAAAAAAAAAAAAGAGGGAGAAAGACCACAAAAAAAGAAAGAGAAAGAGGAGAGAATATCAAGATGTGAATAAAAGAAAAGAGCTATAGAGTTAAAGAGATAGTGAAAGCCGGGATGAAACACGCAATCAAGGCAAGAACATTTTAGAAACGTTTAACTGTCTAGGTGCATTGCATTCTCAATTTGTGACTTCATATCTGTTAAATATTTTACACTGACAAGGGTGCTGCATGCAACACCCTTCGTAGGTTTTATAAGGTGGTTGGTTTTGCCAAAAATCTGGCTTCTCACCCCTGCTTTACAAGGTCAAAAGGAAAGGTCCCAATGGCTTCGGAAGGCAATCTCCACATTTTTAACACCGAGGAAAGCCCTGAGCCGGCTATTTCACAACCAAAAACGGCAACTGTCGAGGAAAACAAGATGTTACAGCTCCGCATCTTGGAAATATGGGACGCTTGGTCCAACGGTAGAGAACCACCAAGCACATTTCTTGGTTTCCCCGAACTGGTCCCGAGGACAGTCAGAACCACTAACGTCCCCATGGAAAATCCATTTGTCCCATTTGGGCACCCCTCTACATCATCTTTTACCAATATGCCTTTTGTGGTTCGCCCCCAGGCACCATTGTCTAGAATACCGTCAATGGTGGTTTCTGCACCACTGGTCTTTACCATGGCACTACCAACCATGCCCAGGCCATGCTTTGAGCCTTCGATATTCACTTTTTAGGGCCCGCAATTTCATCCAGACTTAACTCATGTTACTCCAGACTCATACGCCCCACCACCGCAATATGAATCCCCGATTGAACCAAAAAGGGGGATAAGGGACCCTGAACAAGAGAAAATGGCTCGGAAGATGAAAAGGCGGGAACAAAGCCTGAAAAACATGCAGGGCCTGAGTGGCCAAAAGAGTGTATCATACTCCGACCTGTGTATGTTTCCCCATGTCCACTTACCAGCGGACTTCAAAATGCAAAAGTTTAGGAAGTATGATTGGCACGGAGACCCCATTCCTCAGTTAAAAAGATACTGCAATCAGCTGCGAGTGGCAGGTGGAAAGGAAGAGCTGTTAATGGCATATTTTGGAGAGGTTTGACAGGAATTGCTTCAGAGTGGTATATGGATCAAGAAATTACTCATTGGCATGTGTGGGACGATCTAGCCCGAGATTTTGTTCGCCAGTTCCAGTATAATGTGGACATCGCTCCAGACAAAAATTCCTTGTCTAATTTGAAGAAAAAAACCGCGGAGTTTCCGCGAATATTCTATCAGATGGCTCGAGCAGGCTGCCAGAGTAAAATCGCCCATGGATGACACAGAAATGGTTACAATTTTCTTGCATGACCAAGAGGCCGATTATTTTCAAAACATGATGTCCACTATGGGCAAACCGTTTGCTGAAGCAGTCAAAATTAAGGAAATGGTCAAAAACGGTTTGAGAACTGGCTAATATTAAGTCAAGCTGCCTTGAAAGCCACCTCCCAAGCCATCCAGAACAGCTTAGGGAGTCTTGCTAGTCGTAAAAAGAGGGAGGAGGGAGCTATGATGGCTTCAGGATCACGAGGGCCTCGTCAAACATTTAACTGCTGTTATATGCCTCCCAGAACCTCATGGCATTATTATCCACACCTAGATGCTGCCTATGCCATAGCACCACCCCACTATGCGGTGATGAATGTCCAGCCTTACGCCCGACCGCAACAACATTATAATCAAACCCGAGTTCCACTTCCTAGAAATAACCATCCCTACCAAGATCCATATAATCCTTGACCGCCACAAAATGCACACCAACATAATTAACGCCCTCGTGAACCTCCTAGGAGAACCAATTTTACCCCCATTGGTGAATCTTACTCCAGCCTGCTCCAGAAGTTGATCCAACTGGGTCTGTTGCAACCGGTACCCCCATTCGGCAAAACCTCGAATCCCCATCATATCGGGCAGGCTCCAGGTATGCTTACCATTCGGGAGCAGAAAGCCATGATACAAAGGACTGTTGGACCCTCAAAAGGACAATCGAAAGCTTGATAGATGAGAAAAGAATTGTGCTAAGGGACGAAGAGATATCTAACGTGACCAACTATCCATTACCAGCTCACAATAATGGGCCGGTCATTGGAATTATTTGCAACGACGAGGAGTTTGATCCATCATTAAAAGCTATCATTGCCATCGCCGATTCAGGGACAAGGCCTAAAGTGACAGCAAAGCAGGCCAAAATTGAGGGGAAAGTCATTCTGGTTTCTCAAATTATTGAAGCAAAGACTGGGGCAGCATCTGCAGAGAATAAGGTCCTCTATATTCCCAAGGCCCCAAGGAAAGAACCACTCATCTTGAATACTCCCAGGAAGTTCGAGAAAGAGAAGGGCACGCTGAGTGTGCCAAGAGTGTATGTGCCAAAGGGGACCTATGTGGCGCGTGGGCCCGTAAATTCACAGAGGCTCTAAGCCCATGGTTATTAGCCACGCACTACAAAGTCCCATGAAGGACCCTAACGCAGTCCCCTGGAAATACAACAGAACCATAGTTACTTACAAGAGGAAAGAGGTCACCGAAGAGGTGAATAAAATGAATAAGTTTAGGGAATACCATAACTCAGATGAGCTAAAAAGGTTCAAATTGAACAAGGATAAAAGGCTGCCGTCCAAGAAGCCTGTCAGCAATGAGGAAGCGGAAGAGTTCTTGATGAAATCTTCAGAATACGCAATAGTTGACCAACTATGGAAGGCTCCTTCCCAGATTTTGTTCTTATTTCTGTTGCTGAGTTCGGATGAACACCGAAAGGTGCTCCTAAAAACACTCAATAAAGCATATGTCCCGGTTGATATTTCCGTTTTGAATAATTGGAGAGAATGGCACAAAGATTCTTCGAGGTCAATAGAATTTCCTTCAGCCGTGATGATTTTCCCCCAGAGGGAGCCGCCCATAACAAGGCCCTCCAATTGATAGTCAAATGTGAGGGCTATTATGTAAAGAGAGTAATGTTAGATAGTGAATTCGGGGTTGATATATGTCCTCTCTCAACGCTACAGAGAATGGAGACCGGAACAGAAAGAATTCGAGCAAATAATGTCTGCGTCCGGGCTTTTGATGGGGTCAAAAGAGACACCATAGGGGAAATCGATCTAATTCTGCCCATTGGCCCCATGGATTTTGAAATAACTTTCCAGGTTTTGGACATGGAAACCTCATATAATTTCCTTCTGGGAAGACCCTGGATTCATGCTGCAGGAGTTGTTCCCTCCACCCTCCATCAAATGGTTAAATTTGAGTATGATTATCAAGAAATTGTTGTCAACGGATAAGATGAGCAGTCCATCTACAAGGACCCTTCAGTCCCGTGTCTGGAAGCTAGAGAAGGTAGCGAACATATCATATACCTAGCTTTCGAAATTGTGGTAGCCAACCAATGCGAAGAAGGGTCCCCGTTACCTCAACCTTGCTTATCTAATACTTCGGTCATGGTTGCCACTCAAATGATTAGACATGGATATAAGCCGGGAAAGGGACTTGGGTTGTCTCTACAGGGTAACACCAAACCCATTATTTCAACTGCCAATGAAAGGTTTTTCGATTTGGGTTTTCAAGCTACAGAGGCCGACAGAAAATGGGCCAATAAGCGCAAAGAAAAAGGGTGGGTCCTGTCCCAGCCTATTCCACACCTCGCCCAATCCTTTGTCAAGCCAAAGTGTGTGGAAGAAGAAGAAGAGGCCTTCACGGCTGAAGAAATCGATGATATTTGTGAATCTCTAAAGCAAATATTATATGAGTCGCACATGGTCCAGCTCGAGGAAGGGACGAGCAGTACCGAAGTGCAGTATATAGGACCGGATGCCAAACTCCAGAGTTGGAAAGCCACCCCATTCCCTATCAGACAGGAGTCCCGGTAGTCTAGTCTTGCTATCTCTTCTGCATTACGAGTTATTTCTGGGTGTAACTCGAATGTTTTTATTTTATTGTCACTTAGTTTTGATGTAAACCCTCGTATCTTCAATTCAATGGAATCAATATTTCATTCGTCTTTTTCCTTTGTCCCGATCTTGCTATTTTTCTTATCTTTTCCTTTTTCAGTCCTAATAATGAGGATTTAAATAACATGATATGCTTGTGAACTTCATGCTCTGATCCTAAAATGTCGTCTAACTGTGAAATAATGAACCAAGAATCAGAATATGATGAGGATGAGGCTTTTAGGGAAATAAATCGAGGATTTGAACAATTTGAGAATAAGCCTAAGCCAAACTTAAATAAAAATCAAGCCATTCAACTTAGACAGCCTAGAAGAGATCCAAGAAACATGATAAGTATTCACGTTGAGGAAAGGACTAGAGATGCATTGATTCAACTCTTGTTTGAGTTCAAAGACATGTTCGCATGGTCCTATGATAATATGCCAGGGCTGAGCGTTGATCTGGTGGTACATAAGTTGCCTATATATCCCGGCTATCCACCCGTCCAGAAAAAGCAAAGAAAGTTCAAAACAGATATTAGTGACAAGATCAAGGAAGAAGTCACTAAACAATTGAAAGATGGTGCGATCCGAGTGGTTCGATACACCACGGGGTTGGCTAACATGGTTCCGGTACCGAAGTAGGATGGGAGAACCCGAGTGTGCGTTGATTATCGGAATTTGAACAAAGAAAGTCCCAAGGACAACTTTTCGCTGCCAAATATTCATATCCTCAAGGACAATTGCGCTAAACACGAGATACAATCCTTTGTAGATTGTTATGCCGGGTATCACCAGGTCCTGATGGATGAAGAAGATGCAGAAAAAATGGCTTTTACCATACCGTGGGGCACTTACTGTTACAGGGTCATGCCATTTGGTTTGAAAAATGTCGGGGCAACCTACACGAGGGCTATGATAGCCATCTTCCATGACATGATGCACCAGGAAATTAAGTTATATATGGATGATGTGATCATTAAATCCAAAACACAGGAAGGCCATGTGCGAGTTCTGAGGAGATTCTTTGAGCGTCTGCCTAAGTATGATTTGAAATTTAACCCGGCTAAATGTGCATTTCGGGTTCCGTTTGGAAAACTTCTGGGGTTCATAGTCAGTGGCAAAGGCATTGAGTTAGACCCGACAAAGATTAAGGCTATTCGGGATTTGCCACCCCCGAAAAGCAAGAAAGAAATCATGAGTCTGCTAGGGAGATTGAATTACATCAGCAGATTCATCGCCCAGCTTACTACCACTTGTGAGCCTATATTCAAACTGCTAAAGAAAGATGCGGCGATCAAATGGACATATGAGTGTCAAGAAGCTTTTGACGAAATCATTGAATACTTGTCAAACCCGCCAGTTCTGGTTCCACCCGAGCCAGGAAGACCTTTGTTCTTGTACTTGACAGTCTTGAAAAATTCTTTTGGTTGTATCCTGGGGCAACACAATGTGACTGGGAAGAGGGAGCAAGCCATATATTACCAGAGCAAGAAGTTCACCAGTTATGAAGCCAAATATACTTTGTTAGAAAGAACTTGTTGCGCCCTAACTTGGGTCGCCCAGAGCTCAAACATTATCTGCTGGCTTACACCACATATCTCATAAACAAGATGGATCCTCTAAAATACATATTCCAGAAGCTGATGCCTACAGGAAGGTTGGCAAAATGGCAAATCCTGCTCACAGAATTTGACATTGTCTATGTCACTCGCAAGGTACTGAAAGCCCAAGTCTTGGCAGATCATCTAGCTGAGAACCCGGTAGATGATGAATACCAACCTCTAAACACATATTTTCCAGACGAGGAAATGAACTCAATTGAATTAATGTCAGAGGATACTAATACTTGGAAAATATTCTTTGACGGAGCTATAAATGCCAAAGGTGTCGGGATCGGAGCAATTTTGATTTGACCCACAGGGCAGCATTATCCGGGAACAGCCCGGCTTCGTTTCTTTTGCACAAAAAATACAGTTGAGTTCAGATATATTCCTCGATTCCGCAATGAGCTAGCAGATGCACTAGCTACTTTGGCCTCAATGCTGCCATACCCGGGTAATTGTCATATTGATCCCCTGGAAATTCAAGTCCAAGAAAGGCATGGTTATTGCAATGCAATTGAACGGAGTCAGATGTTCATCCATGGTACCATGATATCAAAAGGTTATTGAAAACAAAAGAACATCCCAAACAAGCCAGTGGAGATCAAAAGAGAACTATCAGAAGGCTTGCACGTAGTTTCTTTTTAAGTGGCGAGGTTCTATACAAAAGAACCCCAGATCTGAATCAGTTAAGATATGTAGATTCCCGAGAAGCTGAAAAGATCATGAATGAAGTGCATTCCGGAGTTTGTGGGCCTCACATGAACGAATATGTTCTCTCAAAGAAAAATCCTCGGGGCAGGTTATTACTGGATGACCATGGAAAAAGATTATTTTAGTTTTGTCTGGAAATGCCATCAAAGCTAGATACACGGCGACTTGATTCACGAACCACCTTCAGAGTTACATCCTATGTCAGCACCTTGGTCGTTTGTTGCTTGGGACATGGATGTTATTGGGCCGGTCGAGCCAAAAGCTTCTAATGGGCACAGATTCATCATTGTTTCCATTGATTATTTCACAAAGTGGGTCGAAGCAGTTACCCTCAAAGCTGTCACCAAGAAAGTAGTGGTGGACTTCATACATTCCAACATTATTTGTCGTTTTGGTATTCCTAAAACTATCATTATAGACAAAGCTGCAAATCTGAATAGCCACTTGATGAGGGAGATATGCAAACAATTTAAAATCACGCATCATATTCAACCCCTTATCGGCCGAAATCTAATGGAGCTGTTGAAGTGGCAAATAAGAATATCAAGAAGATTCTCAGGAAAATGATTCAAAGTTCCAGACAATGGCGTGAGAAGTTGCCCTTTGCATTATTGGGGTATCGCACCACTGTGCGCACATCAATTGGGGCCACACCTTACTTATTATTTTATGGCACTGAAGCTGTAATACCTGCATAAGTTGAGATTCCCTCTCTTCGGATGATTGTAGAAGTTGAGATCGAGGATGAAGAATGGGTCAAAACCCGTTTGGAACAATTGACCATGATCGATGAAAATCGAATGACCGCGGTTTGCCATGGGTAGTTGTACCAACAAAGAATGGATCGTGCTTATAATAAGAAAGTGCGGCCTAGAAAATTTGAAGTGGGCCCGCTCGTTCTGAGACATGTTCTCCCACATCATGAAGAAGCCAACGGAAAATTTGCTCCAAATTGGAAAGGTCCGTATATTATAAGAAGAGTGTTGCCAAAGGGAGCGCTGTTTATGGGAGATATCGGGGGAAATGATCCCGAACAACTGTTAGTGTAGACACAATCAAAAGGTATTATTTTGACCCCATTTTCACAACATTAACATTCTCATGTTGGGATGACAAAGGATTTCATTCTCGCTACCCAAAAACTATCGATCCTTTGCAAACCTTTTGAGCCAATTACTTTTTTTTTTATTACCTTCTTTGGAACCTAAAGATGTTATTAAAAAAAGAAGAAGAAACAAGAAAAAACAAAAAAAAGGAAAAGAAAAAGAAAATAAAATTAAAAAAAAGTATTTTGAACTACGTTTGACTTGATTATGAAAGGATACGCAGGCAGCCTCTCTCTGGAGTTCAGTCACACCAAATAAAAACCCACATTCCCCCAAAAGTGGAAATTGGGATAGATTTTACAATGGTTTAGCGACAGTTTCGCATGAAAGGTTCCAAAGCTGTAATTCAATCCAAATCTTTTTACCTAAATCCTTTCAAGCCCTTCCGATCAATCAATGAGAATGTTCAAAGAATCGAAGAATACAATCACTTGGATATGATGCAACCAAAACGAGAGAAATAAAATGAGAGAGTCTTATTGGTGAAAACCTTCATGGGCACCATAGGGCGATGATAAGTAGAGAAAATGAAAATGAGAGAATCTTATTAGTGAAAACCCGCAAAGGGCACTATAAGACGATGGTAAGAAGAGAAATGAGAGAGGTCAGCTAGTGAAAACCCGCAAAGGGCACTACTGATTTAAAAGAGGATCTTCACAACCATTGGCATCCACACAGTCCTAGGCAAGGTTTCTCGATTCTGAGGCAGGAGTTGTGATGAATTTCTGAGAGTCCGACGGTCCACACATATCAGGCATCCACTCCGAAAGGCATGTCATATACATTGAAAGTCTGCATGTACGCCAGATAAGTTTTTCTTGCCTCTCCTCCGGAAGGGATGCTTCTTGTCTAAATTCATTGTCTATTCTATTGTTTGTTTTTCTTTAAATCCCTTTCGACCTAACTCTGTTCCAAAACTAAGGCAAAGAAGGGATGGTAGAACTGATTCACAGGGTTCTCGTTCGATACAAGTTAATGTGTAAAAAAGGCACCCAACCTCGGCAGGGGCATCAAGTTAATCCCGACTGGCCATGGTGGCTAATGCGTTGAAATCAAAACTCTCGAAAAAGAGAAGTCAAATTGAAGTGCCTATAAGGGCAAAAGTGAAGTTGGAAGGTTGAGTCCCGCGTGACTAACCGTCTTTGTAAGGTTTGAAAATCCAAGGATTCCCAAAATGCTTTGAAGTTAAAAATGGAAGAAAGGAATCGAGTGTCCACAAAGGCAAGATAAAATTGAAAAGGTTAGGTCCCATGTGACCAACCATCATGGAAAATTTTGGAAAAAATAAAGGTTCTCCGGGACCGAAAATGCAATTAATATTCAAGAAATAATTACTTACAGTTTGAAATCGTCATCAATGATCCAGTCAATATCAAGTGATTAAAATTCTCAAGGCCGCAAAACCAACCACTGTTTCAAATTGACAAATCGTTCTTTGTTTGAAAAACAGAAACAAGTGCAACCTAAAGCCAACCTCGCAAGAAGCAAGTGCAACCGAAAGGAAACTGCAGGGAGCTAGAAACAGTTCTGCAACAACAACAACTCCAAAGGGAAGTCTTCTCCAAACCCTTTCCCGAATTTTATATTTTAAAAAAGTGAAATGAAAATGAAAATAAAGAAAAGAAAGAAAATTCAAAATCATGATAGTGTAGGGTCTCCAATCCCTAGCTGCATCTTCCAACATAGGGTCTCCACTCCCTAGTTGATTTTATTGTAGACATAAGGTATCCACTCCCTAGTCTCTTTTCTAACATAGGGACCCCACTCCCTAGTTGATTTTATTTTAGACATAGGGTCTCCACTCCCTAGTCTCTTTCCAACATAGGGTCTCCATACCCTAGTTGATGATACTTTAGACATAGGGCCTCCACTTCCTAGTCTCTGTTCCAATATAGGGTCTCCACTCCCTAGTTGATGATATTTCAGACATAGGGTCTCCATTCCCTAGTCTCTTTCCCAACATAGGGTCTACATTCCCTAGTTGATTTTATTTTAGAAACATGGTCCACTCCCTAGTTGATTTTATTTTAGACATAGGGTCTCTACTCCCTAGTCTTCTATTCCAACATAGGGTTTCCACTCCCTAGTTGGGGCACCACTCTGACAATCAGGGTACATCATTCCTAAAGAATCAGGTTTTCACCAGGTACATCATTACCCGACCTTTATTGCTTTCAATAATGAAATAGCATAGAGCTTGTCACAAATAACTCACAAAATTTTCCTAGTGAAAACTGGAGCAGAAAAATTTTGTTCGTTTGTTTATTTTAGTGTCTGAGCAGGTTTTACCTCGAGGCACAGGTTTGAAGATGACTAGAAGAAGAAGTCTCAGTCTAGAATAAGAAAAGAAAAAGAAAAAAGGTGAATCTGAAATGCAGAAGCAGATAAAAGATGCGGACTGTTCAAAGACATGATTAAAGTCACAAGCATTGCAATTCCTGATTTGATCACAAGAAGCTGTAGAAGAATGAACTAGTACCTGCAGCTAGCGAGCGTCAAGGTTCAGATCAGAGTTTGCATGAAGGATCAATCAAGACTCAAGATCAAGTTTTGAAGATGTATAGATGGAATCTTGTAACTCATAGCTGATAGACTTGTTTAGCTTCATTTTCGTTTTTGACTTTGGTGTAATAAGGCGTTTAGCAAACGCCAACAGCAGCAACAGTAGCAACAACAGTGAAATCACAGCTTCTCCGGTAGTCCCAGCTACCAAAACTTCCAGAACTATACTGACATGATTCCTTTATAGCCAAGGATATGTAGGCAACCTCTAAAGCAAGGTTCAGTCAAACTTTTTCCAAATGCTTCCCATGGAGTGTTAAACGGCAAAAATTTCTCGTAGTTGCTCGCTTTATCTTTTCCCGAAAACTCTTCATGTTCTCGAGCAAAGAGGGGCAGCTGTTAGCACGTAATTTTTGCCCTACAAAAATATTCCTACAAAATTTACAAAAAATAACTTTTCTTATTGATTTTGATTTTTGTAGAATTTTAAAAATTTCGTGGTCTGCATTTAGTGGCATTTTTGTGAATATTTAGTATTTCAAAATCATGAAAAATACCACAAAAAAATGTCAAACTCTTCATTGCATAGCACTTTAAATTTTACTTGCATTTTTAGTATTTATTCACATACAAATGGATTAATTGATAAATAAAAATCACAAAAAATATACATTATCTTTAATAAATTAGTTTAATTAATTACTT
This sequence comes from Nicotiana obtusifolia, assembly GCA_002018475.1. Classification (NCBI taxonomy): domain Eukaryota; kingdom Viridiplantae; phylum Streptophyta; class Magnoliopsida; order Solanales; family Solanaceae; genus Nicotiana; species Nicotiana obtusifolia. The sequence continues at coordinate 48,000 of MCJB01023346.1, read as the reverse complement.
TAAGTGCTAATTAGGTCTTTGTTGTAAAATAAATGCAATTAAAAGCAAAGTGGCCATTTCCGCAAAACTAAGAAAGGGAAATGAAGAGGCTAGTTTTGCAAACTGGGCTAAGAGCTTATTAATTTAAGAGCCCAAGTCGCCGAAATAGTTTAAGGCCGGTCACGACCCGTCCAACCCATTCCCCATACCCGGTCCGCTCCATCAGTGACTAAAACGACATCGTTTTGGTCACGCTTGATCTCAGCCATTGATCGCCCTCGATCCAACGGCCTGGAAATCGTCTCTCACTCTCCTATAAAATTGTCCTAAACCCGGTCTCTCCCCCTCGATCAAACCCTAGAGACGCCCTTCGTCTCTCTCTCTCGCCCTCGATCTCACAAGCCACTGCCGAGAATCGCTTCCCACATCGAAACCACCCCAAAACACTACCCTATGGCCTCCTTAGTTTCCTTATTCCTAATCCCTAAATCATTCTCTTCAAAAGCTCCTACAACTTCACCGAATTTTAAATCTAAGAAGTTGAAAATTCTAAAATTTGCCATTGTTGATTCTCGAGTTTTCAGAAGCGATTCGACTCGAAACTCACATAAATCGATTGTTCTCGTTGAGAACAATTGATTGATGTTACTTTCAGCTCGTTTCGAGAGAGAGTTCGGACCCAATAGTTAAAGAATGTACCCGAAAAGCCTGTGGTAAGGTTCATCCATCTTCTTTTCTTCCTTTCTTCTTATCCTTCTTCTCTTGTTTTGTTTCTATTTTTTTTAGCATAATAGGTTTTAATAAATATCCAAAAAAAATTTCTGCATATTAGGATTACTTAGGTATCTGAATTTTTAGTGTTAAAATTCATTGTTTTCATGTTTGAAATTGCTCTGCATTTTCTATTTTGTTTTGCTCAGGGGTCAAATGGAGACCTGCCTCGGATGATAGGCAGGCCCGTTAGTCTCGAGGCTGTAAGTGCACACTTAGGTGGGTCGAGGGTTGTTTTTGAAAGATAATTAAACTTTAAGGGGCCTTAGGAGTAAAAATAAAAGAAGAAGGGATCAAAAGGAACGGTTAAGTGCCAACAGGGCAGCTAGCATGTTAGTTACAAAATATTCTTCCCTTTGTCAGACCCTGAATTGGCGCTGACAGATTCCCCTTTTCCTATTGGACTCTCTCGAATCCAGCCCTCAATAGTATGCTGATAGAGCACACAGAGAGATATACACTGATCCCTCAAAAAGAAACTATCTGAAAATTGATAGACGTAGGCAGAAAAAGAAGAGAGAGTTCACTGAAATCCGAAAATCTTCTCATTTATCTTTTCTCAGTAAAGAATACTTTAGAAAGATTGAGTTCAGAGCTTTAAAATATATCAAAAGGTTGTCTCATTGCTTGGTTTTCATCTGGTCTTAGTTTGGAGGTTGATTTCTGCATTCACTCATTGTGCTAAGCTGTTGTTGGTTTCTGGACTGTTTGAGTCACTTCATCATTGTTGAGCTTCATCCCCTGCTTTCTGACCTTTATTTCATCTTTTGATTACTGTTTCTCTGCCTTTAGGTATGTATGAACTTACCTGTAGCACTCTATCGCACTTATCAATAAAAATTTGAATTGTTTGTGCTATGATTATGTTAAATTCCATCATCATATTCGGCTGTAACTTTGCTTGGTATCAGTTTTTCTATTTCTCTGTTTGTTTAGCTGAGTTGAATGTTGTGATTGAGCTATCTGCTGATTTACTATTTGGTCCGTCCCTGCTTGGTTATTTTTAAATGCTATACTGAGGGAAAGTTACTTATCCTTTAACCTGGAATTTGACTTGGTAGTTTTCTAGTTCAGCAATCATGTTTAGAGGAATATTGTCTAAACTAAAAGTCAATCCTTGGGTTTGATCACTGATTGATCAAACTTGAAGATGAAAGACTCCATGTAATTCTGTAGTATGTGGCTGATGACTTCATTCTTTTACAAGCAGTGAAGAGGAATCTGGAATGTGGATGTAGATGTATTCATATAGTTGTTTTCTTAGTTTTGATGTTGTATTCAATAGGAATAGCTACTGAAATGTATTAAGTCTAAATTCCAGCAGATTTGAACTCTTTGGCAATTAGTGTAGTTAAATGCATAGTATTATAAACATTTTATATTCTGGAAGCTGTATTTGATAGGAATAGTCATTATAATGTACTAAATTTCATTCCAGCAGTTTTGAATTCTTTGCCTATTATTGTGTTTAAGCATGTAGTATCATGAATGTCATAGATTTTGCTGGAATTTGCAATATTTACATGTATTGGACTGATGTTGAGCTGAATTAAGCCTAAACAATAAGCTGGCCTAAGTTAGTTTACCACAAATGTGGTATGCAGAAGTGTACGCGATTTGGGCTTCAATCTAGAGCCCAGTAGCACTTCAGATGGCCCATAAAGAGATTGAACATGGGATGTCGATTTCAATTGGTCAAAATGGGCCAGCAAGACACTAAAAGCTACGTGTTTAGCCCAGGCCTGCCTATGCCTAGCCTGCTTCAAGTAATGTGCTGGAAAACCACTGTAGGCTTCACATTTAGCCCAGGCCAGTTCATACCCAGTCTGTTTCACGAAATGGGCTAGCAAAATACTGTGGGCTTCACATTTAGCCCAGGCGAGTTTATACCCAGTCTGCTTCGCGAACTGGGCTGGCCCATGCACTAAGGGCTTCGTGATCAACCCAAGCGTGCACAGTCTACCCCAGCGTAACCAAAGAGGCCATTTAAGTTGTAGAATTATAATCTTTCTAGTTTAATTAGAAAACAAATCTGCCAAGAAATCTCAACATTGATCCTACAAAGAACTTCCATAAATTGTAGCCTTACAGCGAATTACCGAGTACTTAGAAAATATTGTTCTTAAATATCGTAGTTTTCTTTAGGCGCGTTTAAATAAACCATCATGACTATGGGTATGGTTCTCATGGCATAGTCAATGATACGTAAATTCCAATTCAAGTGTGCGTCTCACGTGACTTGATCACAACTTCGAATGATAATAATAATAATAAACATATTGTAAATCGCATGTGCGTCTCACGTGACGTAATTTGCAATATGTACAAAAATGATAAGAGCGCGACATCGCGACTTATTCAAATAAACTCCATAAGTCCTAAAAGCGACTAGAACTCTATTAAAAGCGGTTAGAAAGTAAAAATGCACAATAGGTTTAAAATAGGTAATAAATCAAATAATTAGGCCAAGTATTAACTGTTAAGAGACCGTGCTAAAATCACGGAATCCGGGAATGCCTAACACCTTCTCCCGAGTTAACAGAATTCCTTACTTGGCCTTCTGTGTTCGCGGATCATAAATAGAGTCAATTTTCTCGATTTGGGATTTTCAAAATAAACTGATGACTTGGGACACCATAATGAATTATTCCAAGTGGTGACTCTAAAAAAATTAAATAAATAATCTCATTTCAAAAAATATCAATTTAATTGGAAAAAATCCCATATCCCCTCGGGAAAAAGGAGGTGTGACAGCTCTGGCGACTCTGAAAAAATTAAATAAATAATCTCATTTCGAATAATGTCACTTTAATTGAAAAAACTCTCATATTCCCTCGGGAAAAAGGAGGTGATGACAACCATTTTCATGGTTAAATCCCATTTTTATCAAACACCTAGGTTTTCCTCGAAAATCCCATAAATCCTACCATTTTTCATGTTAAATCTACTTATGATTCATGTATTTAGCTAAAGAATTGATAGGGATCACTTAACTCTTGATGTTGATGGAACCCCTACCAAAAATGCTCTCAAGATCGTCTAAAACCAAGTGGGAAATGAGAAAAATAAGGCTAAGTCCCACGATAAAACTTGTTGCACAGGTCGCAGGTGTCGCAATTGCGACACCTTGTTCGCAAATGCGAAGGTCGCAATTGCGACAAAATCTTCGCAAATGCGAAGCTGAGCCCCCGACTGTCAAGGTCGCAGGTGTCGTAACTGCAACACCTTGTTTGCAAATGCGAAGGTCGCAAATACGAGTCCTGCCTTGGCCAGGCTTTTGCGTAATTGTGAAGCCTGTCTTGCAATACGAACAAATCTCGCATTTGAGATACTTGAGACACCAGCAAAAAAACCAGAAAATTGAAGTCTCCCCATCCATCCGAACGCGTTCGAAAGTCACCCGAGCCCTCGGGGCTTTAAAAATATCATACAAACTTGCTCGCACGATCGAAACGCCAGAATAACATCTAAAAGCATGAATCGGATGCCAAAATGCATGAATCAAATCATGAAAACTCAAAACTTCTAAAAACACATCCGCACGTCCAATTCCTATCAAATCACGTCCGATTGACCTCAAATTTTGCACACAAGTCTTAAATGATATTACGGACCTACTCCAACTTCTGGAATCGGAATCCGAACCCGACATCAAAAAGTCCACTCTCGGTCAAACTTCCTAAAAACCTTTGAATTTTCAACTTTCGCCAAATGACGCCAAAATGATCTATGGACCTCCTAATCCACATCCGGACATGCTCCTAAGTCCAGAATCACCATACAAAGCTATTCACATGCTCAGAATCTCAAACGGACCTCTATAACGTAAAATTCCACTTCAACCCAAACTTATAAAAGTCACCCAAAATGCCAACTTTCAATATTGGGCATCGAAACGTTCCCGAGTCATCCAAAACCCGATCCGAATATACACCTAGGTCCGAAATCATCGTACAAACCTATTTGAACCATCAAATCCTGATTCCGAGGTTTTTTTACTCAAAACATTAATCAAAGTCAAACTTAACCTTTTAAGACCAACCTAAGGAACCAAGTGTTCGGATTTCAACCTGAACCCTTTGAAATTTCGAACTAACCATTCTTGCAAGTCATAAAATAGTAAGAACACATACGGGGAGTCTTATTTAGGGGAATGAGGTTCTAGAAAGCAAAATGACTGGTTGGGTTGTTACAAAAAAATATTTCATAATAAAAAATGCAATTAAAAAAAAACTATCCATTAAAATTAGAGAGTAATATCAAGTTAGAGTTTTTAAATCATTTTAAAATAAAAAAAAAAAACTAAAATTAAAAAACATAAAACTGCCAATTCGAAATTTCTTTATTTTTTAATAATATTTGTTTTTACTTTTAGAATAAATAAAAATATATATATCTTCTATTATATTATGAAAACAAAGCAGTATACAAAAATTTTAAATAAAGTAATATGCTAATAAAAGTTTCTATTAACAATACAATAATACTAAATATTAGATAATATAATGAGGAAAAATACCGAACAAGCCTATTATTCGATTCCTATATAAGTATCAATAATTTAATAGAGATTTTATACATTAAATTTAGACAATATTATTGAAAACAATAGGATAAAATTTAAAATAAAAAAATATTTCAAGAGTAATGAAATATATATCTTCTATTTTATTATAAAAAGAAAGTAGTAGACAAAAATATTAAATAATATGCTAATAAGAATTTCTATTCTATATCTATATATAATAAAAGGAGAGGCTTGTTAAGACAAAATAAACTATCTTTTTAACTCAAAAAAACCTTTTTAATTTTAAATTTTGAATTATTTGGTTACTCTATTTGAATTAATAAATATAGATATCTTATACTTAGCTATAATAAAGAAATTTAAAATATAATTAAGAAATAACAACCCATTCAAATTGGGAAATAGTTTCAAGTTGGAGTCTTAAAATAAAAAACGAAAACAAATTAAATTAGCTACAATAAGAAAATGAAAATATTAAAAAAAATATACCTATTCAATTTAGGGAGTAGTTTCAATTTGGAGTTTTAAAATTATTTTAAAATTAAAAATAACAATAAAGAAATAAAAAATGTCAATTCAAATTGGGGAGTAGTTTCAAGTTGGAGTTATAAAATTATTTTAAAATAAAAAATAAAAAATTGATAATTCAAATTGAGGAGTAGTTTCTTCCTAATATAGTAGGCAAGTTGAGCCCTAGGTATATTGGGCCTTGTGAGATTCTTGAGAGGGTCAGAGAGGTGGCTTATAGACTCGCACTACCACCTAGTCTCTCTGCAATTCATCCAGTATTCCATGTTTCCGTGCTCTGGAAGTATCACGATGATCTGTCTCATGTGTTAGACTCCAGCTCAGTCCAGTTGGACAAAGACCTATCCTATGTTGAAGAGCCGGTGGCTATTTTGAACAGGCAGGTTCGAAAGTTGAGGTCAAAGAATATCGCTTCTGTGAAGGTTCAGTGGAGGGGTCATCCGATCGAGGAGACAATTTGGGAGATCGAGCATGATATGCGTAGCCGTTATCCTCATCTTTTCACCATTGTAGGTATGTTTCTATACTGATTCGAGGATTAATGTTTGTTTTAAGAGGGGGAGGAAGTAACAACCTGGCTAGTCATTTTGAGAATATTAGCCCCGAACCCCTAATTATTGCTCCCTCTATTTCATTTTTGGGTTTTGTGACTTGCCGGGAAGTTTTGATTTTGGTTTCAGAGTGAAATGGGACACATAGTCCCTAAAATAGAAGTTTAAGTGGTAGGAATTGACCGTAGTTTGAATTGTGTGAAGACGGCTCTGGAATGGAGTTTTGACAGTTCCAATAGCTCCATGAGGTGATTTTGGTCTTAGGAACATGTTCCCATGTTGAATTTGAGGTTTGTAGATCATTTTAGCGTCAATTGGCGAAAGTTGGAAATTTGATGATTCATGTTAAATCTACTTATGATTCATGTATTTAGCTAAAGAATTGATAGGGATCACTTAACTCTTGATGTTGATGGAACCCCTACCAAAAATGCTCTCAAGATCGTCTAAAACCAAGTGGGAAATGAGAAAAATAAGGCTAAGTCCCGCGATAAAACTTGTTGCACAGGTCACAGGTGTCGCAATTGCGACACCTTGTTCGCAAATGCGAAGGTCGCAATTGCGACAAAATCTTCGCAAATGCGAAGCTGAGCCCCCGACTGTCAAGGTCGCAGGTGTCGTAACTGCAACACCTTGTTTGCAAATGCGAAGGTCGCAAATACGAGTCCTGCCTTGGCCAGGCTTTTGCGTAATTGTGAAGCCTGTCTTGCAATACGAACAAATCTCGCATTTGAGATACTTGAGACACCAGCAAAAAAAACCAGAAAATTGAAGTCTCCCCATCCATCCGAACGCGTTCGAAAGTCACCCGAGCCCTCGGGGCTTTAAAAATATCATACAAACTTGCTCGCACGATCGAAACGCCAGAATAACATCTAAAAGCATGAATCGGATGCCAAAATGCATGAATCAAATCATGAAAACTCAAAATTTCTAAAAACACATCCGCACGTCCAATTCCTATCAAATCACGTCCGATTGACCTCAAATTTTGCACACAAGTCTTAAATGATATTACGGACCTACTCCAACTTCTGGAATCGGAATCGGAATCCGAACCCGACATCAAAAAGTCCACTCTCGGTCAAACTTCCTAAAAACCTTTGAATTTTCAACTTTCGCCAAATAACGCCAAAATGATCTATGGACCTCCTAATCCACATCCGGACATGCTCCTAAGTCCAGAATCACCATACAAAGCTATTCACATGCTCAGAATCCCAAACGGACCTCTATAACGTAAAATTCCACTTCAACCCAAACTTATAAAAGTCACCCAAAATGCCAACTTTCAATATTGGGCATCGAAACGTTCCCGAGTCATCCAAAACCCGATCCGAATATACACCTAGGTCCGAAATCATCGTACAAACCTATTTGAACCATCAAATCCTGATTCCGAGGTTTTTTTACTCAAAACATTAATCAAAGTCAAACTTAACCTTTTAAGACCAACCTAAGGAACCAAGTGTTCGGATTTCAACCTGAACCCTTTGAAATTTCGAACTAACCATTCTTGCAAGTCATAAAATAGTAAGAACACATACGGGGAGTCTTATTTAGGGGAATGAGGTTCTAGAAAGCAAAATGACTGGTTGGGTTGTTACAAAAAAATATTTCATAATAAAAAATGCAATTAAAAAAAAACTATCCATTAAAATTAGAGAGTAATATCAAGT
>MCJB01023346.1:0-18705 GCA_002018475.1 Nicotiana obtusifolia | reverse complement strand
GGGGGGGGGGGGGGAGGTGCATCCATTATCCATCGTGTTCCGAACTATGAGCCGCTTGTCATCGGAGATCTCTACAACAACAACAAACCCAGTGGAATCCCACGAGTTGGCTCTGAGGAGGGTAATGTGTACGCAAACCTTACTGTTTACGATAGTTTCTCGGCTCAAGAATGTCATCGAAGATCTCTTGAGTTACCAAATTTTTATATGTACACGGAGACAAGCAGTGATCATAAATGATCTTGCCATAAGCTCATGCTGGTCTTATATGTGTGCTTGACCTTCTTTTTTTTCCATTATGCGGAGATTTGTCAAAAGTTGGCTGCAGACTCTTTTTTTCCATTATGTGTGCTTAACACTTTATTGCCTTTAATCCTTAATGACCAATCAGGTTAATGAGTATAAAATGTTATTTCATGAAATTAGAGTTTTTTCATGCAAATTAAGTGGCATATAAGAAAAAATCTTGTTTCTTTTGTGTGATCCGATACTGCAGCTAGGATGTTTTATATTTTGGTTGCTGAGTAGTGATTATACAGGAGTTTGGTTCTGGAGAACGTCTATACTCTCTTTTTCCGCCCCTTATGTTAGGACTAACTTCTGGTAATTCTGCTTTGAACATGTTGCTCGAGACAGTTTTATTTCATTGGAGTCCTGACTTGTTATCTATACCAATTTGCTAGTCCATGTAACTTCACTGCTCACTTTAGGTATTTTCCATCATGCGAAAATTTGTCTTCAGCCAACTTTTCTGCAATCACTACATAAATTCCAAGATACTTCATAATTCAAGAATAAGAACATATGAAGGTCAACTTCTCTATATGGAAGTATAGAACTATTCAGATGAAGACGTGATTTGCATAAGCAAACATTTTTCTTTTGGGGCTTAATGGCAATCTCTATTAATGATCATAATTGGTAAATATTAAGAGTTATAGAATGTTTCCCTCTTTATGAGACCCCTTAGGAAAAAGGTAAAAAAACCGGTCTCCGTTGGTTCTCTAGGTGCACAAGAGAAGGCATAATGTTACTGCCGGGAAATAAGTTGCTCCGCATCTAAACTCTATTCTGCGTGTAGTAAATATGATCTGTAAATGTCTCATTTACTCCTCTGAGGTTGAGTAATCAGTTCGCTCTTTTCTCCTAGCTCTCTCCTTTTTGTTGCGTAAAGTGTGACTATGTTTCCTATTTCTTATCTTTTTAAACACACATGAGAAGGAATCTCTTAGCGCTTCCCTAGTAAGTAGTAATATACGATGAACATATCACTATCTATTTAGGGATGCTTTTTCAACTCCGAGGCTAAATAGTTATATCATTTGCTCGAGGGTTGGGATATCTCCTCTCTTTTATTCTTTTTGCGGATTTTGCATTTCTGTTTGGAGAGATTATAAGTTGCCTATTGATCTAGGAAAATTGTAATCACTTGCAGTGAGAGCAATTGGTTAAGCATCAAATAGTATGTGGAAATTTGAGTTACAATCTAAAGGGAAAGATTTTTGGCCACTACTCTTTGTCTTCTCTCTTTACTACACGTGTTCTGCTTCTTTATGTACCTATGATGCAAATTAACCAGGACCTTTGTTGATGCGTTGCAGGCGTTCGAGGTCACAGTCATGCCCCTTTTGCCGCGATAGCCTGAAAAGGGTGAGCTCGGGGGATCTATGGGTATATATGGACAGCAAAGATGCGGTGGACATGGCAACAATTACAAGGGAGAATCTAAGAAGGCTGTTCATGTACATAGACAAGTTGCCATTGATCGTACCGGATAATGTTTTTGACACATATGATACTCATCTAAGGTAGAGGAGCAATGACCTATTGGTTATCTTGTTGAAATTGGTCAATGCTAGATTTAGAAAATGGAGGTTATGGTATTTGGATTTAGTGATGAAGGTGGTTTCCTTTTCACCTTGTGATTAGAAGAAACCCAGCCTGTATTATCGAGGCGCAGGGGTTGAAAAGGTAAGTTAGATTAAGCTAAAATGAGCTTTATAATTCTCTTATCTCCTAATTTGTACATGTCTGTACAGTTGCAAAGTTTGGTTCTTCACATTACTATTTCTTTTTGGTTGTTTGGTTTCTCATTTTCAAGTCCGGCACAGAAGCCAACGTCATGTATTGACAATTTATATACACTGCCGGTGTAAATATTCTGTCTTTTTCTTCAAGTAAATAATGTTTACCCTATCAAGAATCTAGCTTTCACTTCTTACTATTTATAAGTTGGACTAAGCACGAGAGAATGGCATTACCCAATTATTGAGAATGCACAAGCAGAGACATGAAGTTAAGGCTAAGCCCATGTAAAGAGGGGGGCAAATGCACATATAGCCATTCTCCTGATGCTATATAGAGATTAACTAGTATTTATTTTGTCTTGAAATCGTAAACTAAAAATTTTAATTTCAAGACATTTTTGTTTTGAAAATTTGAACAGAAAAATTAAAATTTAGGACACACTGATTAATTTTTATATAGCAGTCAGAGTGACTACTTGGTATCATTTCTAGGTAAAGAGGATGTCTTATTTCAGTAGAAATAGCACCAGGTAGCCGCTTTGATATACACTACTATAAAGAATAAAGTTAATTTTTAAAAATTAGTTAAAATTTTTATTTTCTTCTTTGGACCTTCGGGACCCAAATTTTGAACGGCTAGAGCTTAATTTTCCCTCAAAGGTCTATAGCTTAAGTTGCATTTAAAGTTAAGTTTTGTCAATTTGAAAATAGGCCCGACGTGCTGAAGTTTCGGAATTTTGGGCCTGTGATTGAAACTTTTAGACTCACGGCTTAACGTACTGTTTCTGAGGTGGCTAAACTTTAAATATTTTGTAAATCTTGATTATTCTTTAAATAGCGGGCCTAATAAGGCTATTTGTGCACTTTGTTTCAGCATTGAAGAGCCCTCTTTTTGATAAATTTGGATATGGTCACTTGGGTAAATAGTAGAAATAGATGGCTAGAGGTTATAAAATGGACAGGACAAATTAGATATGGGTAAAAATGAATTAGGTTAATATATGCGTCATAATAATTCAATTGAAATTTTCTTAGAGTCAGATAAATTGAAAAGTGGATGTTCGCACCTTGGCATGGAATTGTATTACTTTGGCTCATATTCAAATTGTAGAATCCTTGAAGTTTAGTTACCTGAAATAACAAGTAAAATAATATTTGTTATCTTTCTAAAAAACAAGTAAAATAATTATTTATAACATATATTATTTGATAACAGGAAAAATAAATTATACTTTGTAATTTATTATATTACATTAAATTACACTGAAAATACAAAAGTTTTTAATCTATACCGTGAAAGATAACTGACATGAGAAGTCAAGCGGCCTATGTAAGAGACTATGATCACAATTAATAAATTACCACAAAACAGAGCCAAAGGACAACGGACTGGATTATTGGCGCATATGATCTTTCTTTCTTCACAGGCATAAACAGCTAGCACTAAGAACAAGGATGAATTTTTATCGATTTTCTTTTGAATAATTTGAATAACATTTTTATGAATATTTGAGAGCAGTTTTTTCTACTAGTGCTCCTCCTCTTGTTAATGCTAGTGCAATTTTGAAAGTTGTTAAAACAAAGATTCGATACCTCTTTTATTATTAATTAATAATTGGCATTCTCTGATCAGCCTAATCTCATAATATATGGCTATATCCCTGACCTGAGACTAACGCAATCAGTTTCTTCCTCCGCCTTCTCTTTCGACGTTCGTCAATCGGAAAGGACATCCGATTGAGTCTGAACCTTAACTTAAAGATGGAAGGAAGACCAAGATGAACTTAATTAGGAGCATGGGCAACCCTTCGCGCATGAGATAACAATAACAGAAGATTGACCGATCGGGTCGAGTGATCCTCAGGATTTAGGGCTCCTTCTACTGCTGCGACTATCTCTCTTTCTCTTTTAAAAAGGTAAAGGATCACCAGAGAGGCAGTAAGCCAATTAATCTTTTTGTTATTCTGCCCTAATTAGCTGTAAATTTCACTTTTAAAAATCAGTGAATGGATTTTTTTTCTTCAAACAAATTCTGCCCTCTGAGCTAATAGGGGCAGAATTCAAATAAGATAAGTACTTGTTCGCATTAGATGTTAATACCAAATTTAATAAGGGAAATTTAGTTAGTTATATATAATAAAAAATTATTTATTACTTTTATTTAGGCTCGTGCTTAATTACATTTTATATCTGTATTTACTATTTATGTACAAAATCAATAAAAAGAAGAAAATAGAAGATTCATTAAATTTAGCATCTCATTCTCTCTTCTTCACCGGCCCCTCCTAAAAATTCAAATTTCATCTATTTTTAAAAAAATCACATTACATTCTCTCTCCTTCATACTTATCATGCAAAATCGATGCTTCTCTCACAATGTAAATGAAAATGGCAAAAAAATTGTCTCAAAAATTGAAGCAGCAAAGGATTCTCCATCGACATCCATTAAAAACCTTCGAAACTTTGAACTCAATATTTGAACTTTACGAATTTATGATTTGATTGGATTGGGTGTTCTTGCAAATGATGAAAAACATGCCTTGTAGTTTATATCTTAATTGAGGGAAATTGGATATGTTTTGATGTGGTTTTACGTAAAATTTCATATTGAAACTCGAAGAAAACAAAGTTGCAGGAATTATATGATAATCGTATTACAATTATCACAATTGTATTAAAATTGCATGTTACTTGTATATGATACATTAATACCTAAAATAATATCTGATACAATTCTAATATAATTATAATACAATATTTATTAGATTTTAAGTTTAGCGTTGTGATTGAAACTTGAAGAAGATGAAGAGCACAATTGTATCAAAAATTTTTAGAAATGTGTCGCAGGTTGTATCACAAATATACGAGAATTATGTTAGTATTGTATCAGGTGCTATTTTAGGTATTAATGTATCATATACAAGTTAGATACAATTGTGATACAAGTATGTTACTTTTATGATATAATTATGTCTTAGGTATTGATGTATCATATACAATTTTGATACAATAATTATACAATTATCATACAGTTCCTGGAATTTCTTCTTCTTCGAGTTTCATTCTAAATTTTCACCTCAAATCAATTCTATACTTAACCAATCTCCCTCAAAATCAAGATATAAACTGCAACGGATATTCTCAATCACTTGCAAAACATCCAATTCACACAAATCACAAAATCTTAAAACCCGAACTTATATGTATGTATGCTCGCAATCATATGTATTTTTGGTCTTCGAATAGACCAATTTGTGGATGAGTGCGTTAGACAAACAAACTGAAGAAATTAGGGAAAGGGAAGAAAAAGGAGAGAGGAGAGGAGAGGAGAGGGAAAAAAAGGAAATAATTTAATTGAATCCCTTAATTGAAGGCACTAATAATGGGGTGTGAACTTTTTAAGGGGGAAATATATACAATTTATAAAAAAGATCTAGTTACTTATGAAAAACTACAAAACTTAAAGAAAATAGATATATAACTTTCTATTACAGTATATATAAGAAAAACTCCCATTTAATATTCAACTTTAATAGTTAAAAACCAAAGTGTGAATACATATCGCTTAACTATGATTAAACAATAAATTTACATACAATAGAGACATATTATGCACTTGTTAGTTTGATATAAAAATCATATATAAATACATTTTATAATTCAAATAGTGGCCTCAAAAAGGGCCATTTGTGCAAATACATCCAACAAAATCAACATGGTCCATGTGAAGAGTCAACTCCATAGATGGTTATTCATGTTACATAAATTACTCAAGAGTCACTTTTTTTTAAGGACAATAAAATCACTTATATTTACCTATATATCTCAAAAGGTCACAAATCACACACTCTCAATAAGATTATTTCCTATGTCATTTAAAATGCTTATTTATAATTTTTACAAGAATAACTTATTTTTTAACCCACAACAATTCGATCAAACATCCAAAATATATGTTAAATGGCTGTTCCAAGGACCATTTTTCAAAAGCTTATTATGATAATGGTTATTAAGGCAATATAAGATTTAGTAGTAATTAGGAAAGATAAATACTATAGTGAGAGGTTTTGTCAGTTGGGACAAGCCATTAATCGAAGTTATGCGATGCATAATTTGAAGCTTGACCTCTAATGAACAAAAGGCTAGTCAAACTTTTAGATAATTAGCCCGACGAAATAAAATAACAAGTTAAAAAAAATAAAAACTAGTTTGGCTGTGTTTGAATGACAATATGTTGATAAGATTTTTACATTTCTTTTATATCTTTAAACGAGTATCAAATATTTTTAGAAACATTTCTGAAAATACTAACAATAAATAGGAATGTCAATCACCAGAACTAATAAAAAAGTTGTCACAAAAAATCTTTTGTGACGACTTTAATATCCGTGAAACTAATACAGTGATTGAATTTATTTATCACGATCCTTAAAAATGATCAAGATTAAAGAAATAAAATTGATGCACGTGAGTTAATTTTATTATCCTAAGCAAAATAATTACAAAAACGAGTTTATTATAGAATAAATAAGCATTTTAAATGACATGACAAATAACTCTAGCGTGAGGGAGTGAATAGTAACTTTCTGAGATATATAGTCAAATATGAGTGATTTTATTGTCCTAACAAAAATAAAAGTAACTTTTTAAAGTAATTTCCATAACATAAATGACCATTCATGGAATTAACTCTCCATGTGAACGCTTCTTTCGTGGGTCCTTTCCCAAATTGCCACTATTCCTTACAAACTCTTATTTTATATTACTAGATAAGGGTGGGCGTGTGCCGCACTTATCATTGTAAAAAAAAAAAAAAAAGAGTTGCGTACCATTTTTATACTAAGTAATATGAAAGCTGCTAGTGGCAAGTCAAAAAAAATGTAGTGACTCCTTATAGCAAGGGTAAAGGGGATAAGATTTTAGAGAAACAACATACTTTTTAGTTTCTTTCTTCAATATATAATCTAAAAATAAGCAAATCTGAAGTGACAATATTGCTTTTGCCCAAAGCATGCACCCTCTAGTCCATTGGCTTACAACGAAAAGCATGATCATATTTGAAGCCACGGTACTTCAATTGGAAAAACAAGTACAACAACACATGCACTACTCTATATCTATTTTTTTCTTCCTCCTCACTTTTGGCTTCGTATTCCACAGCACAGCTGCAAGATTACATTTTCATCTACAAATTCTCAAACAAAGCATCAAGAAGATACTTTTAACTTGTTTCAAGTGTTCAACAGAATTATTGGAGAAGAAAGAAATATTGTCAAACTAATTAAATGTTCACAACATATTCACGTTTTAAACTATTTACGTGCATTTAGGAACAAAGTTCTATACGATATCCAAAAGATTATGAATTATCATTGTGAATGCAGAGTATTTGCAGAATAGCACATTCTTTAGCTTCCTGAGAAAACCTATTCATACAGTGGACAAAAGGATATGCATCCCTTTTGAAATACGACCACTCCATAAACGCCCATTGTGATAAGTCTTATTTTGTAGTAGTATTCGACGAAAGAAATGTTAGAACCTGTCATACAACCAAGAGAAATTTTTTTGCAGTTATCAGCCAAAAGTAATTTGGTAAGGAAAATAAATGTTATACAATAAATTACTAAGTAATAAAGTATTTGCTAAAAGTTAGAAATGAAGAAGATGCAGTTTAAAGTGAAAAGCAGATAATTTAGCTAAAACGGTAACATGCTTGGCCTGTGAAGATAAAGAGAAAAACTACAAAAGATAGAAAACTTAGAATGTACATAAATTCCATTTTTAGTATCTTGCAAGATCAAACATATAAACATACAATTAAGTATTAAATATTGTCCTGCAACCCCAACCCCATTATTATCTACCTGTAGGATTGAGGAATCGATTTTCAACCTATTCTTTCTTTCCAGGTCCTTCTACATTGTTGTTTAGTCAAATTAATCAACTAACCACGAAGACTAATAAAAGAGAATGAAGGTTTTGCATATAAAGTAAGGAAAATCGATCTATTAGTAATCTCATTCTAATTGTAGCTCAGGAGTACCTTTTATAGTGCCACCTTAGCTATCTAATCTTTTTCAAATCTCCCCAAACTATCAACTAAGAGTTAAACTACGAACGAAACTCCGCATAATTCCTCATTCGTTCATTCTTTCTTTTAATTTTTAATTAAAGATGGTTAGTTGACAAAAATTTAGTGATTTAAGTTTTCAGGATAATTAGGTTGACCTCTGGATGAAGCATTCAGCAGGCTCTCATTCCTTCTCATGTAAAACCTATATGAATATTATAAATTAGCCAGATAGCATATATAAATAGAAAAAGAGGATGACTTAAGTTCTTTGGCGTTGCAATTCATAATAGCCCCATGTAAATTCAGTACTTAGTAAAACATAAAATCTAAATCTAAATGCATAGGGCAGAGAGAGGAAAGAGATCAAAGTGCCAAGTCCCAGAATATAAATGTTAAAAGCACCAAATAGTTATCCTCCTTTTTGCAAGGCTAGAATTGGATTCTATTGAATGGCACAAAATAAAATTGCTTTTTTGTTATCAAGAGCTCTTTAATTATTTGTAAAGCAATCAATCAGGAGAGCTGGGTTTGTCCGCTATGGCTACATAGTGGCATGTTGGATATATTTATCTACCGATGTCAAGCATTTCATAAGTGGAGCTTTGCTCACCACTTACCTCACATTATAGAGATATTAGCTTCATTTTCTGGTATGTACTAGCTCTTCTCAACCATATAACTTCTCCTTTACAAAATAGGCATAATTCTTCCTTGAGACAATTTAAAATTTAACTAACCCTCCTTAGTTTAATTTTGGACCATTCGCTAAATGTGCTGGGGTCTAACCAACCTTTCTTCTTGGCTACTTCTCCTCATAGTTCATTCCTTAGTTTCCATGTGACCTACCTAACCATTCTTCTTCTCATCCTATGCTTCTATATAATCCTAGCATTCTCTTTTGGATAGAGAAAGATAATAATGAAGCAAATTAAAGCAAGCAACTAACACTGACTTGGGTTCTTCAAATATATTTTCTGCACTCTTTAGAAAAGTACAAACTTTATGCAATTTTTGGCTATTGTCCTTTTCCCATCCTTTAACGATTTCAAGACTTAAGACCTTAATCTTTGTCCTTCTTGGTTATTGGATATTGCTTTTATTGACCTTCTTAATTATAGGAGCAAAAAATGGCAATGATATACACATGTAAGTGAACTTCTCCGCTAGTAACAATAAATCACTGGAGACATCTTAAGGTCTATCTATTGAAGTACTTGCAAAACTGTTAATTATGCTTCCATTTTGGTCATTTTGTGCGTATCAACTCTCAGGAAATCACAAAAGTGTTAATCAACAAAGGATGCTAACTATAAACTCAGAAAAATTGATCGCAAAGAACCAATAACGAAAAACATAAAAGACCAAATATTAAAAGAAAAAAATTAAACGAAGAAGAAAGACTGGAAAAGGTGTACCTTAGCAACCCAAGCAAACATACATAACTCTCAGCTGGATGAGCTACATCACTCTAAATGAATCATCCTACAGATAAAAAAATGAAAGTACAAATCGAGCCAAATTTACCGGATGACATTGCTTTGAGAAGTGACCTTTCTTTTATCCTCAGTGGTAGCCATTCTTCTGAATATCTAGCAAATATCTAAAGCTCTCAGTTAACTGGAACTCCACTTGTTCGTAATGTCCCATACACAATATGAAAAGAAAATTAAAAAAGAAGTCAAGTAAATGATGGCTCACAATTATTGGAGAAGATGTGATTACCACTTCAAACAAATGAACCTCCATCTTTGCATTATAACTATGCAATATTTCAGGTGTATCACCAGCTACTGTTAGATCAATCTCCTGATACAGTAGGCACGATTTTCCTACTGGGCATTTCATCAAACAGCTTATCGGTATAAGAGGTATCCCCTAATCTTTTCCTAGAACACATCTTCGGATGCCATTCTTCAAAAAAACAGTCAACTAATCAACAATTTACGATCCATATTTCAAAAATCGGAAGACTGAAAATAAAAATCGAATATATGTGAAAATAGAGATAGAAAGATGAATTTATTGTGCATGTTTGAAAATCCAGAGGAGAATAAAATGGAACAAACAAAATATAATTTCCATGGGAACTTGCTGTGCATGTTTCAAAAAACCAGAAGAAAATGCAAAGGAACAAACGAATTACCATTTCTTACTATTTGTCCATTTTCATGCTCCTCCGTAGCGAAAGAACTGAAATGTCACAACGGAAATCCAAAAACGAAGCAAAAAAGAAAAGAGACAAAATTAGAGGAGTGGGAAAAAAATGAAGCAGAAGTAAAAGAGCAAAGAGAAGGATGAAACTCACCAGAAAGCAGATGCAATAGAGGAACAGAGCAATTGAGAGACGAAAATTGAGAAATGTAGTTCTCAAAATTACAAAAGGAAAACCTGAAGCCTAAAGTCAGTCACGTGGGTCTCTGTACAATGAACACGTGAGCCAAGTCATTTACTATGATGCCAACATTTTAAATTGCTTTGACGATTATACCCTTCGTCGTTCAAGAAAGTTTCACTTATTATATAGGTAAGTACTATTGTAGTATTGTTAATGTTTAAATTATTTAAATAAAAAACAAACCGCTAATCTAGCCGTTCAAGCGTACCAGAACAGGAATCAAGAAAATATCACACACAAAAGGACAGGAGGCCAGAGATAGGAAAACAAAACAAAGAGAGGGAAAAAGGGTGAGAGGTGAAAACAAAGCAGAAAATGGGGTTTGAAGGGGAAAAGAGAGAAGAGGAAGGAGTAATGGCTAATGATTTCTTTTGGTCATATACTGATGAGCCTCATGCTTCTCGTAGAAGGCAAATCCTCTCTCAGTACCCTCAGATTAAACAGCTTTTTGGCCCTGACCCTTTTGCCTTTCTCAAGGTATATATATGCATGCCCATTTTTATATACATTTATGTATAAAGCTCATATCTTTATGTATGAATTAGTGTTAAATTGGTGTCAATTTGATGCATTATTGGTTTTGCTTCATGGGTTTGTCTTAGATCTGGGATAATTATTGTGGTGGTGGTTGTTTTTTTTGGGGGTGGGGGGTCAAAAATTGAATTTTTATACTCCCTCTATTCCACTTTGTTTGTCACTGTTATCTTATTAGTCCTTCAAAACGGAATGACACATTTTTATATTTTCTTAATAGTTCCTTGTGTATTAATTTTGGACTAATTGAGTTCAAGAAGGGAAATCTTTATACAACCTTTTGCCTTTTTCAAGGTATATGTCCATATTTATATATATGCATGTATAAAGTTGAAATTTTGATGTATAAGTTAGTGTTAAATTGGTATGAATTGATGCATTATTAGTTTTGCTTCATGGGTTTGTCTTAGATCTAGGATAATGTGGGGGATCAAAAATTGAATCTTTATAC
Organism: Nicotiana obtusifolia; assembly: GCA_002018475.1. Classification (NCBI taxonomy): domain Eukaryota; kingdom Viridiplantae; phylum Streptophyta; class Magnoliopsida; order Solanales; family Solanaceae; genus Nicotiana; species Nicotiana obtusifolia. The sequence continues at coordinate 7,222 of MCJB01023346.1, read as the reverse complement.
TCCCTCAGTTCCATTATATTTGGCATAATGTTCTTATTAGTTGGTACAAAAAAAAAAAAACATATTTCTATATTTCCTTAATAATCCATTCCTTATTAATTTTGGACTAATCGAGTTCCAAAAAGGGAAATCTTTTTACACCCTTCTGCCTTTCTCAAGGCATATATGCCCAATTTTATTTATACATGTATAAAGTTGAATTCTTTACGTATGGATTAGTCCTGTATTGGTATGAATTTGCTGCATTACTAGTTTTGCTTAATTGGGTTGTCTTAGATCTGGGATACTCTGATGTAAAAGATTGAATCTTTGTTAAATAACTCTATCCCTTCCAGTTTACATGGCATACTTTCCTTTGAATTTGCTTTAAAAAGAGTTGACATCTTTCTATATCTAGAAACAATTTAACTTTAAGAATTCATAGCCACACATGGATCACGAGTAGAGGGAACGAGGGTGTCTTAGATCTGGGATAATGTGGGAAAATCTTTATGATATTACTGATTCGGGGTATTCATTAAATGGCTTTTATTTAAATTTTGAAATACGTTTGTGTATGCTTAATTGTGTTTTCAAGGATATTTGTTAATTAGAATTGTGGGTTTTGAGCTTTTTCCTTGGAGTAGGCATTATTTTCAAGGTTGATGGTGGTAAATCATTGCGAGTCTGAATGCTATTAGCTTTTTTCTTTGAAGGAATTTGCTTCCTGATCAGATAGTTCAATTGTGGTACATATACTCTTGGTTGAAATTTATTCTAAGAGAACGGATTTAGAAATTGAAAATAAAATCAAATTCCGATATGGTCTTCGATTTATGACCCGCGTCCCCCACCGTTTTTCTTCTCTCTTTTTCCCTAAAACCAAAGTGGGAAAAAGAGAGAGAGAGAGAGAGAGAGAGAGAGAGAGAGAGAGAGAAATCACGACTATATCATCAACTTGTGACTGCTTGGGCATTCAGATCAGTATCTATTGTTAGATAGAAGCACCTTTTATTGCTACGGGCACTTTAGCTCATTTATACGATGGTATGATCACAACCCCTTTTCTACAAAGTCCAATATTTTGATAGATAATGTTGTATGATGATATCATGTTCTTTTCCAAATGTCTTTTCTTAGACAGCTTAAATAATGGTGACAGCAGAAATTTCCTGTGGCTATGACTTGCTCATGTCATATCCTTTTACTCATTCATGTGTATGCAGTTTGAGCGTCCTAACTAGATTCCTTGGAGGATGTTATTACATAAATTACGAGTTATAAAATCTATTTCTAAAATATGAGGAACTCGTCACAGAAACTGATAAGTGCTTGCCAGATTCATATATTTATAAATAGATATGTTTCATTAATGTTTGAGAGAGCTATTTCGGCAGCAATATTTTCAAGTGAGCACTCATTATCATTTATTTATCTATTATGGCAGCATATCTGTCATTTTAGTGCTTATTGAATATTAACTATGTACATCCTCCGTCCCAATTTATGTGGCACTATTTGATTTGGCATGGAGTTTAATAAAGAAAAGAAGACTTTTGAAAATTCTGGTCCAAAATAAGCCTTAGACGGCCACAGATCATCTCATTAAGGGTTAAAGGGAAAATTTGAAGTTAAATTATTTCTAAAAATGGAAAGATGACATTCCCAGAGGAGGCATAAAGCACTAGGTGGTTTCTTCCCATCTGTCCAAGCCTTGGTGGATAGAGTTGCCTGCTACTTGTTGTTGGTGGGAAGGTGGCAAGTATCCGGTGAAATTAGTCGAGGTGCGTGCAAGGTGGCCCGGACATCACGGTTATCAAAAAAAATATGAAAAAGTGACATTTTTTTTAGATCGGACTAAAAAGGATAGAGTGCCACATAAATTTGGACGGAGGGAGTATGAATTTGTGTATAATCTTGCAGACTATTTAAATTTCTCGGTCTCTCGAATGTTTTTCCTATTGATCACTAAACTTTGTCCTCTGCAGATATCTGGAGTTGTTTTGCTTCAGCTTTGGACTGCTACCTTCCTTCATGATGCAACTTGGCTGAAGATATTGCTAGTAGCCTACTTTTTCGGCTCTTTTCTAAACCACAATCTCTTCTTGGCTATTCATGAACTAAGTCATAACCTCGCTTTCTCTACTCCAGTCTACAACCGTTGGCTCGGAATATTTGCCAACCTTCCCGTGGGTGTGCCCATGTCTGTTACCTTCCAAAAGTATCACCTCGAGCACCATCGCTTCCAAGGAGTTGATGGAATCGACATGGACATCCCGAGCCTTGCTGAAGCCCATGTCGTCAAAAATGTTTTTGCAAAATCTATATGGGTTATTCTCCAACTTTTCTTTTATGCTTTCCGGCCACTTTTTCTTAAACCTAAACCACCTGGCATATGGGAGTTCATTAATTTGATTATCCAGCTATCCCTCGACGGAGCTATGTTTTACTTATGGGGCTGGAAATCACTCGCTTATCTAATCCTGTCTACTTTTGTTGGGGGCGGGATGCACCCAATGGCTGGTCACTTCATCTCCGAGCATTATGTCTTCAATCCTGAGCAGGAGACATACTCCTATTACGGTCCCCTTAACCTTATGACTTGGAGCGTAGGATACCACAACGAGCACCACGACTTTCCCAGAATTCCCGGAAGCAAGCTCTACAAGGTGAAGGAGATTGCGCCAGAATATTATGAAAACTTAGATTCTTACAAATCTTGGAGCCAGGTCATCTACATGTACATGATGGATCGAACAATTGGACCTTTTAGCAGAATGAAGAGAAAGTTGTCAGCAAAGGCAAATAAGTCCGAATAGGTGCAGTGGTAGTCGTCTCTTCCTTGCTAATACTTTCAGTCTTACTATGTGATATTTCTTGTCTGTTTTGATTCTTGTAACAATATGATATAGTTCCGGCATCATGTGCAATAGAGTTGGTGTAGCAGTGACTAAGTTCATCTTTAATCATGTATAATAAATATCCTTATTTATGGGATTTCCATGTTATTTATTTTACTGCATATAGTCTCTTTCAATTGGAAATAAAGGGGAAAAGAATGACACATCTGAAGCCTTGGATAGGCCTGGAGTCTCCTATTGGAAAATATGACAGTAACTTTCATAAGCATAACACTACCAATGAGTTGCCAGCTTATACTCCCTTGTTACATTTTATATGCCTCCTCTTCCTAGTTCCTTGTTATCACACGGTGCATCACTATTACCACTAGTTGGCACTAGTCTTGTATCTTCGTATTCCTTGATCTTGGTTATTGTTTCCTTTCTCTGTTCTTGAGCCAAGGCTGTCGGAAACATCCTCTCTACCTTCATCAGGTAGAGGTAAGGTTTGCTTACACAACTACACTTTACCCTTGTCAGACTCCACTTGCGGGATTCCTATGGGGTGGTATTGTTGTTACATTTTATATGCCGGTGTTTGACTGGACACGGAGTTTATAATATAGTAAAATTATTAGAAGTTGTGATCTTAAACTTGTTATAACATTTTTGTATCTAAAGTTAATAATTTCCAATTATAGGAAAGATATCATTCTTTCTTTAATAGACGAATAAGGAAAGGGTATTGCATAAAGTTGAACAATAGGATACTTGATTTCATAACCAGAAAAAAGAAAGTAGTACTTGATTTATTACAAATTCTTATCGCACCACTTCAATTTGTGCCTCCTTTGCACCTTCTAAGCTAGCGATTGGACATGGATTTGATTGAAATTTGAAAAACATGAATTTTTATGAAATTGAAAAATAATTTTCGAATATTTAAATTGTGTTTGGACATTAAAAAGAATTTGAAGTTTTATAAGTAAAAAACTTCAAAAACTACTTTAGAGCTGCTTTTTAGGATTTGAAGATTTTATTTTCAACATTTGCCAACAAATAATTAAAATCTATAAACAAATAAATACTACTTTGAAAATAAAATTTGAAAAAAAGCTCCCAAGGTGTGACCAAACGGTAGCTAAATATGTTGTGTTTACGCTAATAGTCTTATGGCTATGGCTCGCACTTTGTAAATAAGGTATGAATTTCAACCCCATGTGAGCAGCATGCAGTTGTAGAAATATTTAAGTCGTAAATGCAAAACTTCATTTTTTCGCATTAAGAGCTTGTTTGATCAAGTTTTTCCAAGGTTAAAAGTATTTTTTTTTTTAATGTTAAAGTGTTTGGCCAAACTTTTAGAAAGAAAAAAAAAGTGCTTTTGAGTAGAAGCAAAAGCAGTTTTGGAAAAGGAGAAAAAAAATAGCTTCTCTTCAGAAATTCTTTTTTGAAAAACACTTTTAAGAAAAATATACTTAGAAGCACGCATGGCCAAACGATAATTGCTGCTCAGAAGTGCTTTTTAAATTAATTAGTTAAACATAAATTATTTATCACCAAAAGTACTTTTGAGAAAAGCGCTTTTAAGAAAAAGCACTTATCAAAATAAGCTGATTTTAGAAATTTGGCCAAACAGACTATAAGTTTTGTTAAATTGTCTAATTTTGATTACCAAACCTTCAATAAATTAGTGAAAGTCATTTAGTTATAAGCATTAGTTTCTACGAGTAATATTGGAAAAAAATTATTATTCTTGTTAATCAATAATATAAAGAATTTTATATAATCTTGCTATTTAAAAATAAATTACATAATTTACCGCATGCTTGGGTGGGTAACTTTGACAAGATAGTAGATAATCTACATGAATTTTACCATAGTGCATATAGTCTTTTGCTCAGGAAGGAAGTTCTTTAATTAATGTTTAGCAATCAAAAGATTCTACAAAGAAAAATTACTACAAAAAGAGGGAGGTTTCCGAAAAGCTCTATGAAACTAAACAAAGAGATAAAATAAGCTATTCACAATATCCTATCCACTAAAGATTTGCCACTTTAAGTCATATTCACCCTTTTGGTCCACTAGTATTTTCATAATTTTTTTTAACCTGGATCTCGCATCATATGTTTTATCTTATTTTAACAATTAACCTAATTTTTTTCCTTCTAATTGGCTTTTTGCCCAATAGTATAATCATTATTAGGCAATATTTTTTATGCAATTCATGACTCATGAGCGAAAAATTAAGAATATATTGTTGGGATTAGGAGAAGCGTGATTATCAAGTAATGGGAGGTTTATTTTTGATAGGTTTTTGCTCTAAAATATAAAATTTGGATTAAAATTCGTGATAATCTTTAAAATATTATGAAATTAGAAATACATAGTTGAGATTAGGAGAAGTGTGATTCTCGGATAAGGAGTGATTCATTTTGGATGTGTTTTTGCTATAAAACATATATATTTTGTGTTCACTAGCTGCTATTTCAATAATTTGAATAAAAATTCGTAATAATCTTTAAAACTTTATAAAAAGTTTCCTTGTAAATTTAGGATAATATAAATATGATTGGGCTAAAAGCTACATTTTAACGAAATAGAGCCTTTCCTTTTATGAAAAGTCTTTCTTAGATTAAGGGTTTTGATCATATGAAGTGTATTGTTTATAAAAAGTCTCTATAATTTTATTGATTACTTTGTTCTTTTAGAATAGGGAAAATATCCAAACATGCCGTTGTGGTTAATTTTGCCCTCCGTTTAAAGTTTGGGTCCGTAAACTGGCACACCTCTGTCCTTGTTTTTCGTTTCAGCTAACAAAATCATTGAAAAATGAAAGAGGATCAAATTTATCCACGTCTTATGAAATTATTTATAGAGATTTTTACCTATATGTACTGTATCAAAAACTTATTTACCCTCACTGTTTAGATTTTAACTTAACTATAAATTGATATACAATTTATTAATTATATTTAAAATAGTATTAATGAGTATCCCTTTATATTAGGAATTGAATATGAGATATAAATTATTCCTTTGAAAAATAGAGCAACTATTTGGGAGAATAAACTAATAATAGAGTTATTTTCTTATTTGTTCTCTTTGAAATCTCAAGTTTGTGACTTGAAAAGTGCCTACTTCTACTTATAGTATAAGCTAAAATTCATCATAAATTAAATTATAGATATGTATCAACCCGCCTCGGAAGTTTTCGATATCTCAGTCCTCACAGAACTTTTCAACTATTAGTATTAAGGAAGAATCCTCTTTTTTTTTTTTTTTTTTCAAAATAGATGAAGCATTAAGATTGGTAGTAAAGTACTAAAAGTAAATTTCAAGTTGACATGCATTAAAAAGGTTCAAAGCTTTGAATTGGAATTTAGATTTACAAAAATTATTATTTTTTTGGATGGGATATTGTTTCACAAGATTGAGAATATTCTTTGAAGTTTATATCTCAATTTTGAGGGTGTTTGGTGAAGATTAGAGTTGATTTTTGCTGGATTTCAGATTGAAACTCGAAGAAGAAGAAGAAGAAGAAGAAGAACGCATGACATACAATATACATATAAAATTGTATTAATGTTGTATTCTATTGTGGTACTTGTTTTTTAATTTGAATATTGTATGAAGGTTGAAAAATAGTTGTATGATGTATGAATCGTGTATGAAATTTGTATTTAAGTCATAAATACTATCTTTTTACATAAAGTTGATATGTATCAAAATTGTATTAAGAGAGAAAGTTTTGATTGGAATTTCAAAACGTAAAAAGAACACACCACATACAAAATATATACAAATCATATAAAAAATATATACTAAAGACATATAGTATAAAATTTGTATAACATTATAGTTGTATTTAACTGGATAAAAATAATATATGAAAATAGTAGATAATTCAATTCCAATTATTATACAATAAATGAAATACCTGCGATAAGGATATCATTTTAGTTATGCAACAATCCAAAAACTTTAAAATACAACCAATTCTTATTTCAAATGTAACATCACTTAAAGTGTCTTCTATGGGTTTTCAAGCAAATATGGCGTGCTTTATATTTCTTTAACGTTGTTTCGGATTGATACATGTGAGATACTTGTATCTAAGTGTATGATCTTAAAAAAAGGAATATGTAAGTAAAAAAAAAAAGGCGTAGAGAGGCGGCATATTAAGATACATTCCATATTAAATTAAAGTCTTAAAAAAACACTTTTGATTCTCGTATCTCAGAGTAACCCACATATTTTGGCACTCAATTAATGGAGTTTTGGGTGGAGAGATGCAGCATCGAAAAGAGTAAGATGAGATGCGAGAAAAAAAGGAAAAATGTATAAGCCTAATTTAAAGCATCAATAATGGATTGTATATAAATTATAAGCAAAACCTTGTTTAG
>MCJB01023335.1:97787-121359 GCA_002018475.1 Nicotiana obtusifolia | reverse complement strand
AACCAATTTCCATTTAAATTTATACGTCTTATGGGTTAATTCCCGAAATTTGACTCAAGGTCAATAGTGGGGCCTATTCATCGAAATCGTTCGAATCTCATAAAAATGTAATTACCCATTACAATGTGGGTCTATACATCTCAAATTTGTCAAAATCCATCATTGGATTGACTTTAATCCCCGATTTCTATTTTTCAGAAATTGAGAAGAACCCTAGGTTCTTCTCTCTCACAAATTCGTGAGTTTACAGTGGGATTAAGCATGGAAAACAATTATTTAGGAGGGATTTAGGGTATAGAACACTTACCCGTTGTTTCAATTGAGAGTCCCTCTCTATTTGGTTCAAACTTCACTTTAGTCTTCTTCTCAAATAGCCCCAATTGCTTCTAAGGTAGTACAACCCCTTTTCTTGCAAGATTAATTATGAAATCTTGATTGCATGTGTGTTTTGGGGTTGATTTCTAATGATTCTTTGTGTTCAAAGATATTTTGTCTCGTGGGTATAGCGTACATATCTCAGAAGAGCTCAAATGAACCTTAGGTTCTATTTATATAAGCTGGAAAAGTTGGGCAAAAACGTACTGAAAAGCCATTTTCGCGACCCCAGTGTGCAAATTCGCGGTTCGCACTTCACTTTCGCGAACCGTTTTTCCAACGTGAATCGAGCAAAAAGGGTTGCCCAGGCTACTGTCCAATTTCGCGACGCCTAGGTGAGATTTCGCGGTTCGCATATCAGGTTCGCGAATCGCGAACTCACCGCGAAATAGCCCAAATGTTTCTGTCCGTGTTCGCGACTGTTTCTGTCATTTTCGCGGCTCGCTTTCTCAACATGCGAGTCGCTTTTTTCGTCGCATTTTACACCTGAAGCTTCTGCTTCACTTCGCGAGGGTTTAGGGGTGTTTCGCGATTCGCTTATCCAAAAAGCGGATCGCTTTTTGGCCTTGAACCCTACCCCTCAACTGATCTCTTTTCTTATTTTACGAAAATAAGTCTAACTTCTTCGTACGGAGTTCGATTTGGACGATTCTTTTTGCCATGGCTCCGTAATTTCAATACGGAGCTAATTCCTCAAACAAAATTGAATTTGGAGGTCGTTTACTAATTCTAATATCAATTACACCAGAAGTACAATGTTTGTTGTTTCACGAAGTGACGAACTAAGTCCCGTTAACGATCCGAAATTCACCCGAGACCTCCGGGACTTAATCTGAACATGCACACATGTTCTATAACCTCATTTAAACTTGTTCCAATCATTGGAACACTAAAATGAATATCGATTTATTAGATTTGTATTGAAACCAAATCCTATGAGCTTCAAGGATCCTCAATTCGATCCTTCGATCCGAACCCGACCAAACGGTGTCTGAATGGTCTGAAAATTTGCACGCAAGTCCAAAATTACATAAGGAACCTACAGCAACTTTCGGAATTTCATTCCGACTTTCGGATCAAAATTTCACTTATCGACCGGTAATCCGAACTTCCTCGACTCAAGTCTATTATTGTTCGAGGTCTATCAAATATATTCCGGTCACTCGTCTAAGTCATATATTCCCTCCCGAAGCTAGTCGAGTCGTCGGATTTCAAATCCGAGCCTTCTAACTCAAAAGTCAATCTCGTGGTTGATTTTAGCGACTTAGACTTTCTTAAATGAGACCACGTGTCTCATTTCTTTTTAATTCAATTCGAGTATATTTTGCTCGATTGAAATTTAACACAATATAATAAATGAAATAATTCGGGGAAATAAAGTGAGTCATCACATTCTCCCCCTCTTAAATAAACGTTCGTCCTCGAACGAGTTAAGAAGTATACCTGGATTTTCAAAGAGGTGTGGGTATTTGCTTCGCATCTCATGCTCAGTTTCCCAAGTAGCCTCTTCTACGGATCGACCTCTCCATTGAACTTTCACTGAAGTTATATCTTTGGATCTCAACTTCTGAACCTGACGATCCAAAATCGCCACCGGCTCCACCTCATAGGTTAAGCCCTCATCTAAACGAATTGCATTGAAATCCACAATGTGAGATGGGTCCCCAACATATTTTCTAAGCATAGAAACATGAAATACCGGATGTACACTCGACAGATTGGGTGGCAAAGCAAGTTCATATGCCACCTCCCCTACTCGTCGAAGTACTTCAAACGGTCCAATATATCGAGGACTCAATTTGCCTTTCTTTCCAAATCTCATAACACCTTTCATAGGTGAGACTTTCAGCATAACCTTCTCACCGACCATGTAGGATACATCTCGAACCTTTCTGTCGGCATAACTCTTTTGCCTCGACTGTGCGGTAGGAAGCCTTTCCTGAATTATTTTTACCTTCTCAATAGCATCCTTAACCAAGTCAGTCCCCAATAATTTATCTTTGCCGGGCTCGAACCAACCAACCGGAGATCTACATAGCCTCCCATACAAAGCCTCATACGGCGCCATTTGAATGCTTGACCGATAGCTATTGTTATAAGAGAACTCTGCCAATGGCAGGAATTCATCCCATGAACCTTTGAAATCAATGGCACAGGCACGCAACATATCTTCTAAGATTTGAATGGTACGCTCAGATTGTCCATCCGTCTGAGGATGAAATGCTGAACTCAATTCTACCTGAGTTCCCAACTCCTTCTGCACGGCTTTCCAAAACTGCGAGGTAAACTGAGTACCTCTATCAGAAATAATAGAAATAGGAACACCATGCAATCGAACGATCTCTCGGATGTAAATCCTTGCCAATCGTTCTGAAGAATAAGTAGTACACACNGATCATCTTTAGTAGTTGTTTCTGGTACATCATCTGTTTGTGTACTTTTGTCTTGATATGTAGTCTGCAACAACATTCTTGTCAGTTCTAATTACTTCTATTGTAAATATAAAATTTTGATATTTAATACAAGTCGTCGTATTTCCTTCGTCGTAACTGAGTCTTGTACTTTCCTGGTTAACCACCACTTAACTTGGGTGTTATCTGTTCTCACAACAAATTTGTTATATACAACATATGGTTCAAAAGCTAATAAACATTTAGATAAAGCAAATAGTTCTTTTCTATCTATTTCCCATTTTAGCTGTGGTTCAGTATATGATCCTGAGTAATATCTACAGTGATGCTCAATTTTTTCATTTATATATCTATATTTAAGTACTCCTCCATAACTATGATTACTTGAGTCTGTTTCAACTATATATATAAATTCTCTAGTTTCATCAGGAAAGTATAATTTTGGTAATGTAGTACACATAATTTTTATTTTTTGTATATGTGATCTATCTTTGTTATCGAAGTAGTATTCTATCCTTCTTTAATTTTTTCTGTAATGGTTTTAAATTTTCTGCTAGCTTAGGTACGTATTCTCTTACTTGGTTGACTAGTCCTAAAAAGGATTGTAACTTCTTTTTTGTATCTAGGGTCTCATCTGAATTTATTATTTTTTGTACTATATGAGTTTGCATTTTTATTCCATTCTTATCTATTTGTATTCCTAAGAATTCTATTTGGGTTTTCATTATTTCAGCTTTCTTTTTGCTTAAACTTATACGTCTAATATGTTCTTCTCGTGTTTTAGAATATAATAATATATCATCTATATATACAATGCAGTTTTCTAGTTGATTAAAATAATTATCCATAAAATGCTGATATCTACCTGGTGCATTCTTATATCCGAATGGTAATACATTCCATTCATAGTATCCCTGTGGTACCGTGAAGGCTGTTAGTTGTTTAGATTCTTCTTCTAGTTTGAGGTGATAGAATCCCGATTTACAGTCAGATTTACTAAAGTAGTTGTAACCTTGTATTTGTCTTACTTTTAGTATTTTATTTAATATTGGGTAGTTATATGTTTTAGTTTTTACATTTAAGTTTCTATAATCAATTACCATCCTACTTTTTCCTCTTTTTTGTTCACTATGTTTATTGACTATAAAAGCTGGGCTAGTATGTTTACTATTACTTTCTTGTATATATCCGTTTTCTATTAATTCAGTAATATGCATTTTAAATTCGTTTAAGTCATCAAAATTATATTTTAAGGGTTTCTGGGTTATTATACTATTTTCATCTATGAGTTCTATTTTTATCTTAGTTTTGTGTTTCTCCCATCCTTGCAGGGGATTTTCACTATATAATTTTTCTAACTTTTCTTCTATCATTTTTAGTTTGTCTATTGAAAATATGATTATTTCTATTTTATGGGTATCTGGTGTCATATTTTCTAGTTTTTGGGTAATTTTTTCACTTCCTTTTATCTATGGTGTATGTTTCCTTATTTTGTTTTTTACTCGTTTTGCTCCTATTTTTTGTTTAAATGGAGTAGTAAACCACCAGTGTGTTTTTGTTATTATGTGTGGGTATAGTCTATCTAAGAATGGCATTCCTAATAGTATATTTTTATTCGTAAATTCATAACTATACATTTCTTCTATATGTAAGATTTTATCCCATTTGGATTTTTGTATTCTTAGCTTTATATTCTATCATACTTTCTTCATTATTAAATCCTGTAATTATGATAGGTGTTTTTAATTTTTTTCATTTACTATCTGGTAAACAGTTATGATTGTATATATTAGCTTCTGCTCCTGTGTCTATCATTGGTGTATAGTATCTATTGTAGTATCCTTCTACTATGATTTTTACTAATATATAGATTTTTGTCATTTATTTACATTATTGTACGCTTTATTATGACCTTCCTAGTTTCATAAGTTATTGTTAGTTGCTTATCTTCTAAGTTATATGGTTTGACATTGTCTAACCATTTCATTCCTAAAGTTAATTTTGTTTCTCCATTATATATTTTAAATTTTATTAATATTGGTATTCCTCCTATAATTAATTCTTTATTAGTGTATTCGTCTGTATTTACTAGTGTTCTTGGTAATTCTGGACATAATTTTTCTTTTGTGATTATTTCTTCTTCTCGTACTAGTTCTCTCATGATGTAATTTTCTTCCTGTCCTATATTGATTAATATGAGGTATTTTTTTGATCCATTATTCCTGTTATGTAATATTGGTGTGATTTTGTTTCTTCTATTATCATGTTCTGTGGTGTATCATACTCTAATCTCCTAGATGTACTTGTTCTAGATAATGATGATGGGATTTCATAACTTAATATTTTAGATGTATTTATTCTATCTCTGACTATTTCTAAGTCTTCTTCAATATCTATTTCTTTGTAACTATAGTCATTCTTATCTATAACAGTAACTATTTGGTCAAAAGGGTTTTCTATTTTTATTTAATTTATTTTATTTTTAGCAGTCATTTTATGTTTAGTTGTTAAGATGTATAGGTTTTTACATCGTGCTGTAAAGATTTTATTTCCTTGTGCTAGTTCTATCCCTGACATTTTCCAGTATAGTACTAGTGATTTATCTATATTTCTATCTTCTATTGCTACTGAGTAGTTTGCACTGATGATGAACTTAAATATTTGGTATATTAAATTTCCTCTTATTGCACTTATTATGCTTTTTTCTATAAGTTGTATAATCCTATCATCTGCTAGATATATTTCTATAGGTGTATCTATTCCTTCTCTAAAACATGCTTTGATTAATATTTCTGTTCCTCCTAGGTGTACATATTTAATTGGGTTCTTAGCTTTTATATCTTGGATTTCTTTGTTTATTACTTTTTTATTTATAATCGGTATTTTTGCTTTTCCTTTAGTATATTTGCAATCTATTATATGTTCTCTTTGACTTATTATGTAATATTCTTCTGTTTTTCGTTTAAACCAGCTTTTTATTATAGGTACATCTAGAATTTTATCTACTAGCTATATTTAATAAAATGAATAAAGAAGAATATACAGTAAGTGAAAATACATATAGGAGTCAGGAAGGAGTAGAAATAAACATAATACACTCTAATTTAGGACGAAGGTATAAGAAACTAGGAGATCAATTATACTTAATGCCAGAAAAAGAATCAGCTAAGATAGAAGATAATTTAACAGCTATGGTAAGATTAGCAAAAGAAAATGAAGAAATTGATAGGAATAAAGAAATTGAAAAAATTAGACAACAAACGAAAAAAGAAATACAACAAATAGAAGAAGTAAAAAATATCAGAATAAAAGAATTAGAAAAAGAACTAGCAATGTTAAAACAAATATATGAAGACAAGCTAAAAGAGAAAGCAAAAAGAAAAGAAGAAGAACAAAAAAGAAAATTAGCGGAAGAAATAGAAAAATTTAAAACACAAATACAATTAGAAGATCAAGAATTAAGAATAGAAGAAATAAACGACGAAGATTCAGATATTACTATAGAAGATCATTACTCAGAAACTAGTGAAACATATACAGAACTTATGAAAAATATGGAATTAGAAATAAATACGGGAGATATAGATACTAAACCCTCTACGTCAAGAAAACAAACTGTTTATAATAACTATGAACACTATAAAAAAAATAAAACTCTATGGGATAAACAATTATATAAAAAATGGATACCTAGACAACCAATAGAACAATATAATTTCTTAGACTTGGACTGTGTAGAAGATATAAATAAAACAATCCAACTTTGGAGCGGATACATGGCAAAACAGCTAATAGATAATAAAATAACAATAATTGATGCACCAGAATACATAGAAAGAACTCTGTTAGGAACAGTAAAAATATGGATGCAAAATATGACAGATGAAAGTAAAAATATATTACGAAATAACAAAAAATTAACCAATGAAGCCATAACTTCGCCTATAGAAATATTACATAAATATGAAATAGGAATAAGGAATGAATTTAGTAGTATGCCATCCTAGTGTGGAAACCAGAGAAGGCAAGGAAGCCGTGTTTAGGGGAGTACACGATGTTGAGGCGCTGCTAGGGTAGATGATTGAAGCCGAAAAAGTATGGTAGTGACTAGACGAGATGTTCAGAATAACTTTAGTATAAGATGATAAAATTGGAATAACATATATAGAGATTAAAGGGAATAAATTATTTAGAATATATGAATATGATGAATACTTATTTGTTAGATAATAATCAACAATATAAGATATTGCTACTATATCTACTTAAAGGTCTTAATAATGATATTAAAAGAAAAATATTTGACCTGTTACTTATCGAAGAAATAATAGAATTTACTGAAACAATGCAACTATTAAATCAACAATGGTATGAATTTGATATACTATATAACATAGATTTATACGACTTAGATATCTACTCAGATTAATGATAAATCAAGAATACTTAGAATATTGGCTAGAGACTATGACAAACCTAGACTTATTAGAAAAGCTACTTATAGATAACATAACGATCTACCTTAGAACACAAAATGTAGAATATTTAGATTTTATTTATGAAAATATAAAAAAAATAAAGAGACTAATACCACTAAAAGAAGAATATTATAATTCCAACTTTGTTATTAGTCTAGTTGAGTTGAGCCACCACTAGTCGTATGACATCTTCATCTACTAGGAGACTTTATTACTTTCTTTATTTCAAGCTGCATTTTTATCATATGAGACAACTTTAATAGTATCTCTTTCGTATCTATTTCTACGTTTTCTATATGTTTTAGCTTAAAAAGTTCACCTAATATGTAGTGGCTCGTTGGCTGCTTGTCACCTAGATCTAGATTTAGGTCGTGATATCTTCCTAAGGTAAGCAAGAAAGAATTTTCATATTTTGCTACAAAGGATCTTAAATTGGGAAGGGAATGCTCAAGTGGGCAACTCAGATGAATGAAAAAGATCAGTATAACAATTCAATGGAAGCGATATGATCAGGTTACTTGTAATCTCATTGGCACATCAATTTGGATATTCCCTGAAACACATCCAAATCAACCCTTATCAAACCAAGCCAAATGATCAAGCTCAAATACCAACTTATGAGTTTGTCACGACTCAATCAATTTTTAGAAAACTTCACAAATTTTCTTTCATTTTGTGTCAAAACAACAAAAAAGATTTTACATTTTCCATTTTTAAAAAATAATAATAATAATAATAATAATAATAAATAAAGGAAAAGAAACCTTGTTTTTCCTTTCTT
The DNA here is from genome assembly GCA_002018475.1 of Nicotiana obtusifolia. Taxonomy (NCBI): domain Eukaryota; kingdom Viridiplantae; phylum Streptophyta; class Magnoliopsida; order Solanales; family Solanaceae; genus Nicotiana; species Nicotiana obtusifolia. The sequence continues at coordinate 113,314 of MCJB01023335.1, read as the reverse complement.
TTCCTTTCCAGTGTGCATTATTTGGCTTGTGTTGTAGTGATACAATCATGTCACTACTCTTTGCTTTTATTCACCAAGAGAACACATTACTTAGGTAGATCCTACTTATACCTTGGGAATGCATAACCCAGATAGATTCTCCTCATCACCTAGGAAATTTATAACTCAGGTAGATCCTTCTTGTCACCTAAGGTGCACATAACCCAGGTAGATCATTCCTCTCACTTAGTGTACATATAACCCAGGTAGACCCTTCTTGTAGGACACACATAATTCAGTTAGAATTTATTTCACCTTAAAAGATTTTCCTTGACCCAGGTAGAGCCCATTTCACCTACTCTAAAGATCCAAGCTATCTTTTTGAGTATTAGTGTTCTGTTCTATGGTTTGAGACTTCCTATAGGTCTCATATTATTTTTTATTTTTTACTTGGGTGTGCACTTGGTTTAGATCTTGAGAGGCTCGGGAGGAATTCGATATTATTGCGTGCATTTTAGGAACCTAAGTAGTTCATATGTTGACTTTGATCTCTCGATCATAGTATTTAAAAGCTCTATTTATGTTTCGAGACCTTGTATAAGTTCGTATAGTATTATTGGACATATGGGAATTACTGATTAGGCCACGAGGGGCTCGATGGCATTTTAGAGCCTTTGAAACAAGTTTTTGCATCTTTTGCAGGTCCAAGGACGGACCATAGTGCGGCCAGCACCAGGAAAGTGAAGACTGTATAGTGGTCCGCAACTCAGGAACAAGGTACAAGTTTTTGGTTTAACTTCACAAGCGTATATCTCCCAATAAGTAATGAATTGGATATGATTCAAAAACGAAAATTGTAACTCTTTGAATCATTTTTTCTTTTTTTTCCCGACATCGTATTTCCGAAGTGATGCTCCATTACCATATAAGCAAGGAAGATCTTTACACGAAGTAACAATGCTAACTGTAGTTAGGATTAGTAGTGTCTTTTTTTTTGGGTTTTATTGTTGAATAACACTTTGGAATGATACATTTGATATAATTTTGCAGTGTTATTATTATCATATTCTGTTTGGTATTCCGAGCCTTGGAACAGGTTCGTGTTGTCACATTGGACTTGTTTGTAAAATTTGGTTCCATTCCGAGGTGTTAAAGAGTGATTCGGACACTTGATTTGCATACTAGATAAGTATAAGAAAATGAGTTGACCACGGTCAAATAGTAGACTTAACAAGCTTGGATTCATGATTTAAAAGTTTCAACAAGTTTGTATGATAATTTTGGACTTATCTGCAAGCTTTGGTTAGATTCCAATGAGTTTCGGATGGGTTTGGGTTGTGTCGCGCTCTTATTTGATGTTTCGGCGTCGTTTTTTTCGGCATAAAGGGTACCATATTGAGAAAAAGGGACCTTTGATTTGTGATAATATTGAATTAGTAGATTCATATCATAATTACGAAATCATAACAACAAGAATCGTCGAATTCCGAGATTGTATGAGAGAGTTATGCCCATTTTTATTTCGGGAAAGATTGTTAGTTTCTGGTACGAAATTTTGTTCTTCGCGAACATGTGAGAGGTCCCTCGAATGCGAAGAAGGAATTCTGGGTTGACCGATCAACGCAAAAAGTTGCTCTTCACGAATGCGAAGAACAAAAATCACCTGGGCAGTATTTTAAATTGGCAGATCGAGTATTTTAGTATTTTAAGCATATCTTGAGTTCTAAAACTCCGTTTGAGGTGATTTTTACAGTGTTGTTATTTTATCAAAAAGGGGTTTCGGATCATTTGACATTGGTTTGAGGTATTAGAGGGGCGTTGGAGCCGATTATCGGATTTCGGAGTGAGGTAAATCTCCTGTCTAACATTGTGAGGGGAATTTACCCCGTAGGTATTTATTGTTATGTGTTACTTGTTGTGGGAGCTACGCACATAAGAGACGAGGAGTATCTGAATGTATGCTAGAATTCCTAATTATGTTCGGTAGCCTTAGACTCACGTCATGCTTTGATTGTAATATTTGAGTTATTCTTGCCTGTTTAAATGCTTTAATTCACATTATTGTCACAATCCTGAATTCCCAACCTCGAGACCATGATGCCGCCTAACATCTACTTGCTAGGCAAGCCAACGTTATTAAACTAATTAATCATTTTTTACCAATTAACACGAAGTAAGGATATTTAACGATAAATAAACTTAGAATTTAACACAGTGTTAATAAAACTAACGCGGTGCTAACTACTCTCATAAATCCAGAGTCACAAGTACATGAGCCACTGTAATACTACATATATGGTCTGAAGTAAAGTAAAACTGTTTGAAACTAGATAAACACCGTGCAGCTATACCTCAAGTTTTTGATACAGCTGAATACGTGCAGAACACCTCTAGACGCCATTGGGATCAATACCAGTATCTGCGCGAAAAGTGCAGAAGTATAGCGTGAGTACAACCGACCCAATGTACTCCGTAAGCGTCGAGCCTAACCTCGACGAAGTAATGACGAGGCTATGACAAGATACCTACTTGAAACCTGCACGAATATATATGTGGAGCAACAAAATAACAGGTAGGGCAATTAAAAATAATAATTGAAGGGGACATGCGAAAGGGGGAATATCGTAATTACGGCAAGTACGAAATCACCAAATAACATCTTCCGAAATAAGCAACAATATAACCAAGTAAATCACCAATCCGGAAATCAAATAAGGCAATGAAATAAAAATGGTATGGCATCACCCTTCGTGTTTTTACTCTTTTCCTTACCGCGTAATATCATAAATAAAATGGCACGACATCACCCTTCGTGCTTTTACTCTCAACCTCCCATAATATGAAAAATGATGATAAGCAATCAAATGCATGGCATCACCCTTCATGATTTAATCCTCCCAACTTCTCAACAGATGATAATGAATGCAAATAAGGCGCGGCAACACCCTTTGTGCTTTTCGCTCTTGCTTATCACGCAACAATACAAATCCGGGTTAACAATGCGAGGAAGGAAGCAATTTCACTTCAATTATATGCCATGATAACAACTCAACTTCCAAAATTCTCAACATCTTTAAGGTAAATAATAAATGCGAAGCTGATAATTAAAGAAGTAATAATCTAACCAAAGCATGGAAAACATAGGCAAAGAAACAACATAATATAATAAAATAATTTCCACCCGCATGTTATAACCCAATAACAATGTATATATACTCGCCACCTAAAATATATGTCTTCCCCACATATAATACATGTAGCAATTAGAACAACAAGTTCTAATCTCTTACGTCAAGGTTAACCACGACACTTACCTTGCTCCGCAACCAAATCAAGGCATAACCGCAGCTTTTCTTTTAGAATTAGCCTCCAAACCAATCAAATCTAGCCAAATATAGTTCAAGTAATTCAAAGTAAGCTATGAAACTACCCACGAGTGAAAATGATTCAATCTTTAATGATTTTGAAAAAAGTCAACAAAAGTCAACCCGGGGCTCGCATGGTCAAAACCCAATTACCCATTCACCTTCGAGCCCGGTTATGTGTTTTATTTTGAAATCCGACCTCAATTCGAGGTCTAAATCTCAATTTCTCAAAATCACTAATTTCTACCTAAATCACTAATTTCTACCATGAAAAATTCTAGATTAAAGGTTAAATCCATGAGTGATTATGGAAATATAATAAAACAAGTTAAAATTTACTAACCAATGAAGTTGGGATGAAAAATTACTTCAAATTCGCCTCTAGGCCGAGCTCAAACTTAAAATTGGTGAAAATGGCTCGAATCTCGTCTTTTTGATGTTTTAATACTTAGGCGCCAGGTGCTCTTCGCATTCGCAAAGCACCTGGCATTCGCGAATAACAGTGGCCCAAATGGCCTACGCGTTCGTGGAGGCATAACATCCCTGTCCTTCTCGTTCGCGAGCCAAGGCTCGCGTTCGTGTAGAGTAACATTCCAGCCTTCCCCAGGTCACCACAACGCGTCGGGTTTGCAAAAGGAAGGTCTGGTTCGCAAAGGGTAACACTTCTTTGCGTTCATGACCCAGTCCCCGCACTCACGAAGAACAATTTCGCCCCAGCCCAAATTTTCCCTTCGCTTGCGAAGCACACCACACCATACACCAGAAACAGCTAAAAACCAGCAATCTCTTAAGTTCGAAACAGTTTGTAGCCTATACGAAACTCACCTGAGCCCCTCGGGCTCCAAACCGAACATGCACACAAGTGTAATAACATCAAATGTAACTCGCTTACGCGATCTAAACACCCAAATAACACCTAGAACTACTAACTGAACGTCAAAATGCATGAAATTTCAAAGAAAACTCAAGAACTTTTAAAATCACAACCGAGCGTCTGAATCCTATCAAATAACTCCAATTTGCACCATATTTTGCAGACAAGTTTCAAATAGCGAAACGGACCTATACCAAGTCCCAAAGTCAAAATCCGAACCCCGGTAGCCATAAAGTCAATCTACGGTCAAACCTAGGAAATTTCAAACCTTCAAATGACTAGCTTTCGGCAAAATAAGTCAAATCAACCTAGGGACCTCCGAATTAAATTTTGTGCATACGCCCAAGTCTAAAATCACGATAGGGACCCACCGATATTTTCAAAATACGGGTCGTTTACATAAAATATTAACTGTAGTCAACTCAAGTTGTTTTTAAAGCCAAAAATCATATTTTCTTCAAATTATTACGTAAAAACTTTCCGAAAAAAGACTCGGACTACCCACACAAATCGACAAACATCAAATGGAGCTAATAGAGTTTTCGAAACATGGAAATAAGGACTAGTAATCAAAACGGCCTATCGGATCACATTCTCCACCTCTAAAAGAGATATTCGTCCTCGAAGGAAAATATAAAAGTACCTGGACTAGTGAAAAGATGTGGGTATCTACTTTGCATATTGGACTCGGACTCCCACATAGCTGCCTCCATCGGTTGACCTCTCCATGGTACTTTCACAGAGGGAAAACTCCTAGATCTCAACTTTCAAACCTGCCAGGCTAGAATAGTCATCGACTCCTCCTCACAGGCTAAATTTTCATCAAGTTGAACCGTGCTGAAGTCCAAAACATGTGATAGATCACCATAATACTTCCAGAGCATAGAAACATGAAACACTAGGTGAACACCCAATAGTCTAGGTGGAAATGAAATTCTGTAGGCCACCTCCCCAACTCTTTCTTACACCTCAAAGGGGCCAATATATCGAGGGCTCAACTTGCCCTTCTTCCCAAACCTCATCACGCCCTTAATGGGCGAAACTCTGAGCAAAACCTTCTCACCCACCATGTATGCAACATCACGAACCTTCCGATTAGCATAACTCTTTTGTCTAGACTGTGCTCACGAAGCCTATCCTAAATCAACTTGACTTTCTCCAAGGCATCCTGAACCAAATCAGTGCCCAATAACCTAGCCTCTCATGGCCCAAACCAAACAATTGGAGAATGACACCGCCTTCCATATAAGGCCTCATAAGGAGCCATCTGAATACTCGATTGGTAGTTGTTGTTGTAGGCAAATTTCATAAGCAGTAAGAACGGATCCCAAGAACCCCCTAAATCCATAACAGCGCGTAGAATATACTCCAAGATCTGAATGGTTCGCTCAGACTGCCCATCCTTCTGAGTGTGGAATGCTATACTCAACTCAACCCACATACCCAACTCATGTTGCACAGCTCTCCAGAAGTGCGATGTGAACTGCGTGCCTTGATTGAAGATAATAGACATCGGCACGCCGTGAAGACGAACAATCTCCCGGATATAAATTTGAGCTAGCTGCTCTAAAGAATAAGTAGTCACAACTGGAATGAAATATGCAGACTTAGTTAGTCTATCCATAATAACCCACACCTTGTCAAATTTCTTCAATGCCCGTGGGAGACCAACAACGAAATCCATGGTAATACGCTGCTACTTCCACTCGGGAATAGTCTCTGAAGCAAACCGCCTAGCCTCTAGTGCTCATACTTCACCTGCTGACATTCAAACACCAAACCATATACCCCACTATATCTTTCTTTATTCTTATCCACCAATAATGTTGCCTCAAATACTAATACATCTTAGCAGCACCCGGATGAATGGAATACCACGAACTATGGGCCTCCTTAAGAATCAACTCATGCAACCCACCTACATTGGGCACACAAATCTGACCCTGATCCGCAACACCCCATCATCTCCAATGGAAACCTCCTTGGCACCATCGCTCTGCACTGTGTCCTTAAGGAAAAGCAAATACGGGTCATCATACTGACGCTCTCTAATGCACTCATACAATGAAGACTAAGAAACCGTGCAACCAAGAACCTGGCTAGGCTCCAAAACATCTTACCTCATGAGTTGATTGGACAAAGCCTGAACATCTAATGCTAGCAGTCTCTCACCAATATGCAAGGCTACCCATACTCTCAGCATTTCTGCTTAAGGCATCGGCTACTACATTGACCTTCCCGGGATGGTACAAATGGTGATATCATAGTTTTTTAAAAGCTCTAACAACCTCCACAGCCTCAATTTTATATCTTTTTTGCTTAAACAAGTGTTGTAAACTCCGATTATCTGTGAATACCTCACACGACACGCCATAGAGATGATGCCTCCAAATCTTCAATGCGTGAACAATGGTTGCCAACTCTAAATCATGAACGTGGTAGTTCTTCTCAGGAGGCTTCAACTGATGTGAAGCATAAGCAATCACCCTACCCTCCTGCATCAAGACACATCTGATGCCAATCTACGAAGCATCTCAATAAACTGCATATAAATCCGATGCTAAAGGCCAAACTAGAACTAGAGTTGTGGTCAAAGCAGTCTTGAGCTTCTGAAAGCTCAACTCACACTCATCAGACCACCTAAATGGAGCACTATTCTTGGTCAATAAGGCTGAGATGGATGAAAACCCTTCCATGAACTGGCGATAATAACCCGCCAAACCCAAGAAGCTCCGAATCTCTATAGCTAAAGTAGGTCTAGGTCAGTTCTAAACTGCCTCAATCTTCTTAGGATCCACTTTAATGCCCTCGGCAGATACGACATGGCCCAAAAAGTCAAAACTCGCACTTTGAAAACTTGTCATATAACTAACTATCCCTCAAGGTTTGAAGTATGATCCAAAGATGCTGCTCATGCTCCTCTCTACTGCGGGAGCAGACCAAAACATCATTAATGAAGACGGTCACAAAAGAACAAAAATAGGGCTTGAATACAAGGTTCATCAAATCAATAAATGCTTCTGAGGCATTTGCCAAGCCAAATGACATCACTAAGAACTAATGGTGACCATATCGAGTACAAAAAGCTATCTTAGGGACATCTGATGCCCTATCTTCAATTGATTGTAGCCAGATCTCATGTCAATCTTTGAAAACACTTTGTCACCTTGAAGCTGATCAAATAAGTCATCAATCCTCAACAAATGGTACTTGTTCTTGATAGTGAATTTTGTTCAACTGCCGATAATCTATACACATTTTCATCGAACCATCCTTCTTATTCACAAATAACACGGGTGCACCCCAGGGCGAGACATTAGATCTAATGAATCCCTTATCAAGTAAATCTTGCAACTGCCCCTTTAGCTCCTTCAACTCAGTTGGGGCCATATGGTATAGTGGGATAGAAATGGGTTCAGTGCCCGGAGCCAAGTCAATACAGAATTTGATATCCCTGTCGGGTGGCATCCCCAACAAATCTACAGGAAACACCTCTAGAAACTTGTGCACAATTAGCACTGCCAAATATGCTAGATATCTTGGCCATATGTCGAGCCTTCATATAAGAAAAACCTGCTAGTAGAATGGCCAGGAGTCCCTCTCCACTCTAATCGAGGAAACCCCAGCATGGCAAAGGTAAACATCTTGGCGTGACAGTCCAAAATAGCATGATAAGGTAACAGTTAATCCATACCCAAGATAACATCAAAGTCCATCATATCAAGAAGTAAAAGGTCTAACCTAGTCTTAAAACTCCCGATAGAAACCACACACAAGTGATAAACACAATCTACGACAATAAATTCTCCCACAAGCGTGGACACATAGACAGGAGCACTCAAAAAATCACGAGGCATAACCAAATAGGATGCAAAATAGGATGACATGTATAAATAAGCAGAGCCTATATCTAATAAGACTGAGGAATCTATGTGGAAAATTGGAACAATACGTATGATGACGATGTCAGGTGACTCTGCCTGAGGTCTAGCTGAAAATGCATAAAAATAAGGCTGGGCCCCACCACTCTGACCTCCGCCTCTCGGACGGCCTCTAGTTGGCTGGCCTCCACCTTTTATGACTTGACCTCCACCTCTAGCAGCATGATCCCTGTCTCTAGCTGGCTGAGTTGGCGGTGGAGCAATCGGTGCCGGAACTATGACACGAGAACCTGTTGAGGCTTGCCGCCTTATGACCTAGGGCAAATCTCACAACGTGCCTCAGATCTCTACGTATAACAAGTCCTTGGCTGTTGGGACTTCTGACCCTGTCAACCTGAATAACCACCCCGATAACTCTAGATCAAAGGTGCATCAATAGGAGCTGAAGGTGAGTTGTAGGCTAGCTGCTCAGGATGAGACTTATAAGAACCACGACTACCTGAAGCACCACGGATGCTTGAAGCGCTGAATGAATCAACCTAGGAGGATAGCCCCTACCAAATGAACCCCATCCTCTGGATAAGGCACCACCAAAACCACCAAAATTGTGAGGCCTCTTCTCAAACACCGCCTCCCTACCCTGACCACGGATCGTCTCGGTCCGTCTAGCAATATCTACGGCACTCTGGAAAAAAATGTCATCCCTAGTCTCCTTAGCCATCTGCAGTCTGATAACAAAGTAAGTCCATTAATGAATCTACTCACTCTCCCCCTCTCACTAGGGAGTAAGATAACTGCATGGCGAGCTAGGCCTACAAATTGCGTCTCATACTGGGTAACATTCATGCTACCCTGCTGAAGGCGCTTGAACTTCCTGCGGTACTTCTCCCTCAGAGTGAAAGGAATTAACTTCTGCTGAAACAACTGCAAAAACTAATCCTAAGTGTGTGGTGATGAACCTGTTGGTCTGCTCTGCACATAATCCTACCACCATCTCTTGGCTAAACCGGTCATCTGAAACACTGCAAAGTCAACTCCATTGGACTCCACAATACCCATGTTATGCAACACCTCGTGGCAATGGTCCGAATAATCATATTGGTCCGCCAAAGGTGCACCAGTCAAATGAATAGGAAAGAGCTTTGTGAACTTGTCCAATCTCATCAATACCTCAGAAGACATCGTGGGCCTCTCCCCAGTCTACATAGTAACAATAAGCTGAGCAACTCCAACTGGCGGGACTACCGGAGTCTAATATCCGGGAGCCATCTTCTCTGGTGTGTGAGTGGCGGGAGTCTGTGCTCCTCTCCCAGCCTGAGAGACAATTGGTGCCATCGGAAATACACCGGTCTAGGCCACTCTCTCCATAAGGCCCACCAAGCGGACTAGAGCGTCCTGAAGTACTGGAATAGAGGCTGCCACACGTGCTCTAGGCTGAGCTCTACCTCTGCCTTGGCCTCTGGCTCGACCTCAGCCCCGGCCTATACCCCTGGTAATGGCTACAATAGGGGGCTCCTGCTCTTGCCCGGCTATAGATGTTGTGCATGTTCTCACATCTGCAAGAGAACAAGAATGGAATGATTCAAACATCAATGATAGAATAAAATCTCACGATAGGGAAAGAAAGAAGCAAAATTTTCCTAAAGCTCTATAGACTCTAGAAGATAAATACAGACGTCTCCGTACCGATCCTCCAGACTCTACTAAGCTTGCTCTTGACTCTTGAGACCTAAGCAACCTAGTACTCTGATACCAACTTGTCACGACCCGAAATGTTAAACTTCGGGACCGGGATGGCGCCTAACATCTACTTGCTAAGCAAGCCCACGTTATTAATTAATTAACCAATTTTTATTAATTAACACGAAGAAAGGATATTTAACAATAAATAAACTCAGAATCTAACACAGTGTTAATAGAAATAACGCGATTCTAACTACTCCCAGAAATCCGGAGTCATAAGTACATGAGCAACTAGAATACTACAAATATGGTGTGAAGCAAAGTACAACTCTTTGAAACTAGATAAACAGTGGAATAGATAAATATGGGACTTTAGGGTTGCGGATGTTGTGCAGCTATACCTCAAGTCTCTGATACAACTGAATCCGAGTAGAACAGCTCTAGACGCCGCTTGGATCAATACCAGTATCTTCACAAGAAGTGCGGAAGCGTAGCGTGAGTACAACTGACCCAATGTACTCCGTAAGTGTCGCGCCTAACCTCGACGAGGTAGTGACGAGGCTAAGACAAGACACCTACTTGAAACCTATACGGATATATACGTAGAGCAACAAAATAATGGGTAGGGCAATTAAAACATTAATTGGTAGGGGACATGCGAAAGGAGGAATATTGTAAGAACGACAAGTACGAAATCATCAAATAACATCTTCCGAAATAAGCAACACCGTAACCAAGTAAATCACCAATCCGAGAATCAAATAAGGCAATGACATATAAATGGCATGGCATCACCCTTCGTGCTTTTACTCTCGTCCTCACCAAGAAACAATACAAATCCGAGTTAACACTGTGAGGCGGGAAGCAATTTCACTTCAATTATAGTGCCATGATAACAACTCAACTTCCAAAATTCCTAACATCTTTAAAGCAAACAATAAAGACGAGGCGGATAATTAAAGAAGTAATAATCAAACCTAAGCATAGAAAACATAGGTAAAGAAATAACATAATACAATAAAACAATTTTCACCTGCATACTATAACCCAATAACAATATATATATATATATATATATATATATATATATATATATATATATATATATGTTGTGTCAGGTGCTATTCGCGTTCGCGAAGAACAGGGCCCAAATGGCCTACGCATTCACCATGAACCCTTCGCGTTCGCGAAGGCTTAACCCCCTGGCTTCGCATTCGCATAGAGTAACATTCCAGCCTTTCCCCAGGTCCCCACAATGCTTCGTGTTCACGAGAGGACGGTCGCTTTCGCGTAGGGTAAGCCCCTCGCTACTTCTCATTCACGACCTAGTCCCCGCGTTCGCGAAGAAAAATTTTGCCCGGCGCAAATTTCCCTTTCGCGATCGTTAGAATAGCTTCACGATCGTTAGAGTAGCTTCGCGATCACGAAGCACATCACACCAGACACCAGAAACTACTGAAATCAACAATCTTTTAAGAGTGAAATGGTCCATAGCCTATCCGAAACTCACCCGAACCCCTCGGGATCCGAATCAAACATGCACACAAGTGTAATAATATCATACGAACTCGCTCGCGCGATCAAAATACCAAAATAACACCTAGAACTATGAATCGTACGTTAAAGTACGTGAAATTTCAAAGAAAACTCAAGAACTTCTTAAATCACATCCGATCATTTGAATCCTCTCAAACCAACTCCAATTTGTACCAAATTTTGCAGATAAGTTTAAATAGCGAAATAGACCTATACCAAGTCCCAAAATAAAAACTCGAACCCGGTAGTCATAAAGTCAACCTACGATCAAACCTAGGAAATTCTAAACCTTCAAATTACTAGCTTTCGGCAAAACAAGTCAAATCAACCTAGGGACCTCCGAATTCAATTTCGAGCATACGCCCAAGTCTAAAATCATGATACAGACCCACTGGAATTATCAAAATACCAATCCGAGGTCATTTATACAAAATATTGACCGAAGTCAACTCAAGTTGTTTTTAAAGCCAAAAATTATATTTTCTTCAAATTTTTACGTAAAAATATTATATAAAAAGACTCGAACTGTGCATGCCAATTAACAAAACATCAAATGGAGCTAATAGAGATTTTGAAATATGAAAATATAGGCTAGTACTCAAAACGGCCTATCAGGTCGTCATAACTATAGCTTGAAACTTGAACTAGCGTAGAGTAATGGACTTGCTATTTTAGATACTTGACGAGTTACTTGATTAGCCGTGAAAATTATACTTCCCTTACGAATTTTTTTCGCATTGTGCGTATTCATCGGAAAGTTTTCTTAAATTCATAACTCACACGTATATTCGTGAGTGGGGTCACGGACCTGCTAAAGTTTAATATTCTAATGGGATCGAGTTGAACGCCTCAGCAGTACTCTTATGGGATCGGGCCATTCACCTTGGCAGTGTGATGTAATAAAATCTTATGGGATCGGGTCGTTCGCCTCGGTAGGATATTGTAGCACACTCTTATAGGATCGGGCCTAGGGCTGTCCAAAACCAAACTGAAAACATTAATCGAACCGATGGCTTATTGGCTTATTGTTATTGGATTATCGAGGTAATAGATGGTGAACAGATTAATATTTTATAATTAACGGCTTAACAGTTTGGGGTGAATTACTCAATTTTTTTATCTGGTAAATTGTTAACTCATTAAGAATTTTTATATTCATACTTTTACCCCTATGTATATAAGATTCAAGTCCAAAATAGTCGCAAATGCGTGCAAAATTATAACATAGAATGATAGAACTGTCTGATGTATGTAGCTACTGGCAGTCGTCTCTAGCTTCTCATGAATTATGAGCGGACATGAATTGAATTCCTCTCTGGGCCATAGTATTACCTTTGTGGATAATAACGTTAATGGTATTGATTGCTCAAAACTAGCAGAGACAGTTTGAACTATGCATTTGGCCATTTGGTATTGATTGTTCAAACATTTTCTATTTAGTTTAGCCGATAAACCACCTGATAACCGCCCGATAATCATTATTCTGATACTAATTCGCCTATTGCTTATTGGATGGCTAGAAGATTACTACATTTATAATCCAATAACCGATAAGCCAAACCATTAAGCAGAATTATCCGTCCGATCCGCCCGATAAGCACCTCTAATCGGGGCGTTCGCCTCGGCAGAGTACATATTCTAAAGGGATTGGGTCGTTCGCCTCAGAAGGATTATGTAACCCATTCTTACGAGATCGAATCATTTGCTAAAGCAGGACTAAGTAACATACTCTTATGGGATCGATTTGTTCGCCTCAGCAGTTCTATGAAACACTCTTATGGAATCGGGCCATTCGCCTCGGCAGAATCGTGCATAATATTTGATGAGGAGTAAGTGTACCTAGTTTTCCTAACTTGAGATGTGACAACTTAACTGGCGTTGACCATTATGAATTCAATTCGAGGTAGTAACCGATTGCTGAGGACTCCGTATTTATACTTCTATTGAGGATCGTTTTATGTACACATATTTTCTCTCACTGTATTACTTTCCATGCGTCGTGCCTGTCTAGTTTTATTATACTTAATTTATTGGACCACTAATAAGTGTCGATGTCGACCCCTCATCATTATTTTTTCAGGATTAGGCTAGATACTTACTGTGTGCGCGTTGATTTACATACTCATACTATACTTCTGCACTAACTATGCAGGTATTGAGATAGGTACTTTTGGTGGTCATTTGAGCGTGTAGGCAAAATTGCTAAAGAGACTTTGTGATTAGCTGCTCCTATGTTACGATCCGCAGCACACGGAGTCCCTGATGTATCCATTTATTATATTTTGTCTATTTCCTATTCTAGATAGTTGTTGTAGTAGTATTGTATATTCTGGTAGATACTCATGCACTTGTGACAAGGGACTTAGGGGGATTTATACTATTTCTCTTAGGTGTATTCCTGTTACTACATTTGGCATTGTATTATTAGTCATAGTCTAATCACGAAATTGATGTTAGTATTTTCCATAAAGACATAAATTTCCGCTTAATTATTCTTCCATTGTGTTAAAATGTGTTTTGAATAGCCGGTTTTTATGTTTTAAATTGTTGGCTTGCCTAACGGTAGTGTTGGGCGCCATCACGGCCTATAATGGAATTTGGATCGTGACAGTTTGGTATTAGAGCACTGGGTTAACTTAGGTCTTAAGAGTCATGAGATAATCTAGTAGAGTTTTGCAGATCGGTACAGAGATGTCTGTACTTATCTTCGAGAGGCTATAGAGCCGTTAGGAGAACTTTCCTTTATTGATTACTTATTGTGTGAAGTGATTTTGGTTGAAGTCTATGTCTTCATTTCCTTCCTACACATTCATACGCGATGTCGAGCATTCAATATCAGTTGGGTATAGGCAAGTTGTGGAGATTCTACAGATATGGTGTAGGATGTTTTACCCTACGTATATGGACGGACTATTATCGTCGCCTTGTGGAGGGGTGTTCTATCATTTCAACCCGGTGTTAGTATTGCCTATGGTTTCGAGGCTATGCACAATATATTGTGATGATCATACGTTATTATCCTATAGTGCCGGTGTGAATGGTAGGGTGCTTGCTTATATGCCGCAACAGTGAATGATTTGGGAGAAGGATTACTCGGTTAATGAATGGGAGATTCAACACTTAAATCCAGCGGAGGAGAGGCAAGTGGACTATGGATGTTCAGGTTTTGGTCGATGGAGTAGCGAGCCTTGATACTTCTGAACTTGGTGGAATTCTTGTTGTATGGTGGTGTCGTCATCCTTGTGTGAACGCATTAAGGTTTTTCGGTATGATGGTCTTCATTTGAGTGCCTTTTGGAGCACGGCATTGTCAAGGAGTACCTAAGAAGCAATTATCAGATATGGCGGTGTATTGCAACTTCATGGTCGAATCGGTGTTTCCATTGTTGATGGTTCGAGGGAGATGAACCTTAAGGTGGTTTCTATACTTAGGAATTTTGAATATGACAAAAAGAGTTTTCTTGAGATGTAGAGGAATGTGAATGCTTGATTATCGTTTTGGGATACAATATGGCTTTGAATTTTATACATATTGTTAAACCTTTGGTTGATGTTGATGGAATGAACAAATTCTTATGGCTGCCAGATGAGTGTGGACCCAGAGGAATTAGCTGATTTCATAGTAGATATAACTATGGTCGTGTAGTTGGGGGTTGTCAATATGAGGTTACACAGATGGTCTTTCTTTTGTGGTAAGGTTAGGGATCGCATGATTCTGATAAAGTTCCTACGAAGAGTTCTACTTTCTATCCAACGAGAGGCATGTATCGCGATGTGGGTCTGGATTACCTAAGGAAGATGGTACAATCGTCATGAAGATTGACGGTGCATTGGGGCTGATGACTCGGGTTGTGCTATGATTTATGCAACATGAACTTACGAGAAATTCAGCGGGATAACAATGCACGATCATGGTAATAGAGATGGAGAAGTCATTATGGGTTCTGGATTTATGCAATTGTGGCTTAAAGCCAAATGACGGAGTCTATCGGCGATGATTCGGTCATGCGGTCATGTTTCTTTGCAGTTTCTGGATTTCTGTACAATGGTGGATTAGTTATGACTGAGGAAGGTACATCAAGGGTAATTCGAGCAATTAATTTGATGGAAGCTTTCTACATTTCATCTTATTGATGAGTGAAGGTTGTGGAATGACTAAGATTTTATATTCCTTTGAGCATGTGATGTGCACGGGGGGGGGGGGGGGGGG